>VZTZ01012615.1:38563-87832 GCA_013400955.1 Drymodes brunneopygia
CACCCCCTCCCAGCCACGGCCACCCCCACCACTGTTTCCAGTGCAATTTTAGCTTTGCCAAGTTAGTCTTTTACATTATTTTCCTTGGTTTTGAGAGATAAAATAGGTATCTACACCAGCTGTTAGTAAAGCTCTTGCAGACAGTGTTGTGAACAGCACTACGGACATTTCCATACAATATACAAACGCACAAAATACAGTACTTGGTTTTCTGGCAGAAAAAAAGGGGGGGGTTCATGCCTGGTGAAGCAAAATGGGCTCAGATTTTAGGCTCAAAATACAGTATATTGGCAAACAGCGGATTTGGTGAGAACGAGGAGAGAAGCTGCTTAGACCAACCAGGTTTTCATGTGAGAGCAGGTGGAGGTCGGGAGGGCTGGGATCACAGCAATGCCCATACAAACAGCTGCAGTAAATATACTATGAACCAGTGCAAATAAAAACAGTCAAAAATGCAGTTCACGAGTTTACAAAGTGCAAAACTCCCCAGTCCCCTCGCTGAATTAAACGCTCGTCTCTGACATCTTAAACATTGGTTTTAAAGTGGAATGAAAGAGTCCCATTGGTTTGTTTCACATTTTGGTGATTTAACATGTTAGAACTATCCCAGCCCTCTTTATTTGCAAAGTGAAATGAAGTTACCAGTAACTTAATTTTAAAAGGAAAGTCACTATCAAAGAGGAAAAAAGCCTAAAAACTTTTATTAATTCCAGACATTTTACTGATGTCAAATAGGTTTAACTAAGCATGTAAAAACTGAGATCTTAATACAAAACCCTTTCCATTTAATTCAAATATGCTCCACATTTCAAAGCCAAAAATAAGGCCAATTCCTTTGTTAAATCAAAAGACTGCAGCGACAAGTAAAGCTTGCAGAAGTCTAGAAGCATTTTTTGTATATTTTTTTGATTTAAAAAAGGAAAATTCAAGATTCCTTCTGACTATAAAACTTTCCTTTCAAAATTAAGGCTTTTACTCTGTCCTTTTAAAATCCTGGAGGTGTCCATTCTCCCACAGTCCGTGGTACAGACACTGCTTCAGTTACAGCTCTATGGACACAGTTTTTCTTTAGAATGCTTATTGCACTAAAAGATAGCAAAACAAGTTGTCAGTTTCTTTTTTTTAAAAATAAACATGATTACATTTCTAAAAAATAAAAGTTGATGTTGACCATATGTTCTGTAATAATTAAATTAAAGCATTATTATTACTCTAATAAATATAAAAGAAACAAAAGGAAGCTAAACTTCAAACACACATACATATGAATCACATTAAGGTGTGAGAGGCAGCAAGTAAAGTAGCAGGTTTCTTTTTTTTCCAAAAAGACCTTAGCTCTAAAGTTTCAGTTCTGGTGGTTACTATATGTCATCCCAGAAAACCTGGGACATTGGATCTCATGTGAAGCTTCAACAGATTTTTGACTTGCCAGATAGGAAAAAATTGAAACTTTTGGACTAGGTAAAACAGCAGCTTTAGTAAATTCCCCCAGGGAGCAAGAAGAGTTGGGTCACTATTGCCTGCACATGAACCACGAGCTTCTTGGATTGCTTTTGAAAGGGAACTCTTGGAGCTGAGAACTCCAAAGCTGTGAGGAAAGACACAAAGGCAGCCGTTGGCTAAATTAGGTTCAAATTATTGGATTAGTGTGCAAAACATCTTACCCCCCTCACTGTTTCCTAGCTAGTGCTGTACATTCCAATGCACTTGGATATGTTCACATTCAAATGCTCGATGGCAATACTGAGAGAAAGATTCCTCAATGCATGGGGGGTTTCAAAACTTATTTTCTTTTTTGCACACTTCCCTCCTCCAAACAATCACTGTGATTGTTCCTAAAAGGTGGTTTTGTTGTTTTTTTTTTGTTTTCAATTACACAATAGATTTTAGTTTATTATTACTATTTTTTTTTTGCAACAATAGTTGTGCTGCCGAGCAACTTGAGGTAAAGGCAGAAGAGGGTTAAACTACGAGAAATAATAATTAAAAAAAAAATGACAGCGGTGCTTCCCACAGGAGCCCGCCCCAAAAAAGCAGTTGGCTGGTTTCATATTGCATAATAGTGCTGTGTTCCTGGATGAAGTAAACAATCTTCCTCGTGTCAATTTAAGGGTGAGCCTCTCGCCCCTGCACAGCGTCAGCTCCAGCACGATGGGAGGCACAGCCCCTAAACCAACCCCCTGGAAACATACATTGTATGTGGCTTAAGTTCTCAGTTCTCCTCTCCGTGAGTGTCTCCTGGGTCATTGACTTAAGCGAAGTACATCGTGCGTAAGGTGTCTTGGTGAATCTGTACAGCCTTCGCCAGGGCCTGTGGGTCTCGCCCGTTGCTCTGTCCTGACACGTGGCTCCCTTCAGCACTGCAGGGAACGAGGGAGAGACAGGCAGGGCTGTAAATTGTATTAATTCCGATCAAAAAGCTGCTTTCGCATCTCTCCGACGGAATCAGTGAGATTGGAAATGACCTCGAAGATCGAGTCCAACCTGTGACTGATCCCAACCTCATCACCCAGCCCAGAGCACTGAGTGCCATGTCCAGTTTGAACACCTGCATGGATGGGGACTCCAAACCTCCCGGGCAGCCCCTTCCAAGGCCTGACCACCCTTTCCATGGAGAAATTCCTCCTGATGTCCCACCTGAGCCTCCCCTGGCACAGCTTCAGGCTGTTTCCCCTTGACCTGTCTCTTGTTCCCTGGAAGCCCAACCAGCCCTGGCTGCCCCCTCCTGTCAGGGAGTTGTAGAGACTGAGAAGGTCCCACCTGTGCCTCCTTTTCTCCCAGCTGAGCCCCCCCAGTTGCTACCCATAGGACTGACTCTCCAGACCATTCACCAACACAGCACCAGTGACAGAACTGGACACTGAGAAATATCAATTCACCCAGCAGCCTTGAGGCTTTTGACAGATCTCTTCACCATGGCTTTTCAGCTTGTTCATCTAAAAATAAGCCTGTTATAAAATACATTGATGGCCTGAAGGTTATAAAATATTTCTGACATACAGAGTTAGATAAGTGGAAGCACTTAATATTTGGTTCATTCATGACTACTCTGATCCTAAAGCAGAAAAATTAAATCCATGGCTTGATTCCCTCAGACCACGTCAAAATCATAAAAAAATACATCAGTAAACTGAATACTTTTAACCCGAGTGTTATTCAGTAGAATCCAAAAACCCACTCTGGTCTGACGTAGAGCAACAGCTCCCAGGAGTGATGACCTTAACATCATTCCTACAGGTAACAAAAACTAAGCACGAGACCAGCAGGAACCACCCGTAGCCAGATACCTTTAGGCCTGACAGTGGAGGAGAGCAGTGGGGACTGAACCCTGAGCACAGGCTGTGATTTACCTGTCGTGTTCCTTGTCCACGAGGTGGTAGCGTGCTCTGAATGCCACCAGGTGAGCGTAGTAGGCGGGCGCGGGGATGGAGACAGAGCGGGTGCAGCGCACGTACGTGTGGCACAGCTGGTACGTCAGCAGCTGCAGCTCGTCTGCTGTGAAGCAGTTGTCATCCCACAGCACGTGGTAGTGGGAGGGACGGCTGGTTCCCTGCAGAGATGGGGATGGAGGGTCACTTCTCTGGGTTTCCAAACACAAGGCAGGTTTTGGTGTTCAGGAGGGGCCAGGCTATCTAGTGTGAGCCCCTACGTGACAGCTGCCAATGAGTTCAGTTTTATGTCAGGCCTAAATGTATTTAAAGATGAGTAAGTCTAACATATACATGATTATATTGCTCTAAATGGTGTTGTTTGGATAAAACCCCTTCTACATAATGCTCAGTGCTCAACATCTCCTCCCAACATGACTAAACCACAATTACAGCACCTTTTACCTACCTTCAATTAAACTGTTTCTCACAGAGAAACATATTCCAGAAAAATAACCAGTGCTTTTACATCCTTCCAGTTCCTGAGCACCCTAACTCAAATTAAATCTTACAGTGCACCTGAATTGGGTAAACAGTTGTGCTTTAGTCAAGCTGCAAGAATCTTTAAAACAAATATATCTGAAGTATCAATTTAGCTGAGGTTCTTTATGCCTTGCTGTATTAAACACTATGAGCTGCAGCTACACCCAGCATTTCTGCTTCAACTACAATATAATTTTTCCAAGGGGCCAAAAACCAGCTTGCTCATACAGTGTAAAGGTTGACAAAAAAACCCATTGAAATGATTCAAAACTGGAAATAAGTCATGCCCAGCCAACCCAAACAAAACTGATGACAATGTGGTCAGACTTACATGATAAAAATTTAAACAGTAAATTTTTTTTTTACATTTTAAGCAATAGCCTGACACAAGTAGTAAGATTTTTTTCAGAAATAACAATGCTACAAAATAAAGTGACCTCTTAAAAGCTAAACTTTAAAAATCACCACTTACCATCAGTGCAAATTTAAACCTGCAGCAGAGACCACCTCTTACACAAATCATTGTCCAAGTCCCACAATAATGTTTCATGTCATATATAACCAAGCTAAAAGAACATTTCTCTCCTAAATAACTGTTTGTAAACAGGTGTCACAAAAAAGGAGAGAAAAACAACGTGTTCTAAATTCACATTTACTTACACAAAGCAACCATACCTGTATTCCAGCATGGCTACAGAGGTAAAAATCAAACTCGTAGGGGTGTGTAATGTCTGTATCTACAGTAGTCCCAGCTGGAATATTGCCACTTCTTCCAACCTAGAGAAGAGGTTTGTTAAGTGCGGCCTCAGCTGCTTATACAGCTCAACTGTAATGAAAAATACAAGTTTCTATTCACCACTGGCAAGGTTTCGGCACATGAAGTGCCACAGAACTGTTTGGAATGTGCCACTACATCAGCCTTGGAGGTTTGACAAGGACACTGGATGGCTCTGCAGCACCTTACACAACACTGCACCTCCAGCATATCTGAACTTTCCAGCCCAGACTGAAGTGCTGCACAGACATTTGTACTTAGAATTATCAGCTTCAGTTTGGATTGATTGGCTCAGAAAAAAGGTTCCACCATTTTCTACTTTCTTCTATTACAACTGCTGGAGATTAGTCCTGAGTAGTCACATGGACCTTAGCTCAAGGCAATGTCGTGGGAGTTTTTCAAGTACTCAAGGCCAATGATTTTTCAATTTGGGGCTCCATTTTATCAAATCAACACTTCCCTGCATGCACATTCAACCAGATGGACAGAAGCCCATGCTAATATTTTCTCCAGCAGCCTAGAAGCTCGACATGAAGCTTCCCCAAAAGGCTCCTCAGAGGGCAGTGATTACCCTTTCTGTTCTGTCAGCACAGAACAGCCGCGTATGATGTCGCTTCTGCACCACAATGTAGGTTATTCCAGGCTGGTAATCCTTCTCCAAACTGATGCAGGCTTCTCTAATGGCCAGCAGTTCATAATACAAAACCTACAAACACAAGAACAGAAGAATTTAGGTTTTCCTTCCACTGTGTTCTACACACAACACCTACTGACTTGGTGTGGTTAACAGTAGGTACAACTTGGGCACACAACTGGTAATCTTGGAAAGTACATAGAGATCTTTGTGGTTTCCCAAATTTGAAGACCTCTCCTTCCCAGACAGGAAAACAGCTGCAACTCTTCTTACCCAACAAGATTAAGAAATTCTATCCTTAGAAGTCTCAATTATTTTGTGTAAATGTAAGCAACTCAATCAGTACAAAACAAGACCTGGAACTGCTAGGGAATAACAGATTCTCTCAAGAAACCCACAGCTGAACCAACCTGTCGGAACTGTCCCTCAGAGACCCCGTCCCTGTAGAAGATGATTCGGGTGGGCTTGAACCGTGTTGATTTGTAGAACTGGATGAGCAGCTCCCTGACCATGGAGGCCAGGTCCTGGATGATCTCCTGCCGGGGCCGCTGGACCCTCACTGTGGCACAGTACCGGCTGGGATGAGCATCCATGCTGCCTACAACCTGGGGAGAGAGTGCAGCAGGGAAGGCTTCAAGCTCAAATCTACACCAAAACAATCAAAAGAAAAAAAGCCAAGAGCAGCAAGTACAAGATGTTTGTGCTAAACAACAACCAGAGCAACACTTTCAATAGGAACTTGTACTTGGTATGGGTTTAACACCTTTTGCCCCCAGGCATCCTGCAGAATTTGGCTGCTCACTAGGGCATATTTTTATAATCCAGACAGACATTTCTCTGTGACGCTTTCTCACCTTTTACACAGAGAAAAACCTCAGCTTCCCTTAGTTACTCTAAACATAGATGCAGTTTCCATAACTACAATCAATGACAACTAAAATACCAAAGGGACGAAGTAGGAGAGGACTGACCAAGCCTCCAATCATCACCTTGAGTTCCCCAACTGTACCAACACAAAAGGTAAGAAATATCAAAAACATTTCTGCCAAACCAGGCCTTTAATTACACTTTTCTTCTTTAAAAAGACAAAAAATATTACTAGCTAACATCACCAAGCTGTGTTATTTCCTTGAGAATATTTTTGCAGAAATGTATTATTTAACAATGCCATTTTACCTTGATTTAAAAATTAAAGAGCTAAGGAACCACTTTGAAGTATCAGGCAGTTTTTTTCTTTTAAATACATGATTTTTAATATCATTGGGAATGTGTACAAAGAACTGGCATTAAGCCCTGAAAGATATTTGATACAGACATAGTCCATGAGTCGCATTTACTATTCTAACATTTACCCAAGATGAAAAAAAACCCATGTAAATTTAATAAAACTTACAGCAGCAATGGAAGGCTTCTTTCCATCTCCAGCTGGAGGGTGAGTGACATCAGCTCCCAAAAAGATCACTGGCTGCTGGAACACAGAAGGTCTTCAAAAAGAAAAAAGTGCTAAGTCACACTCGTAGCTGAAGAGCTGCCACAAGGTCAACGCTCACTGTGGGGGTTGTTTCTGTCTCAGCCTTATCAGGTACCCGGGCCAAGGCTCAACAATGGGATCTTTGTGCACAGGAGGTGAACTTGGAACCCTCCCCAGCAGAGCCCAAAACACGCTGCAAACACTCTGCCACAACTGGGGCATGATTCTGGTGGGGATCAGCCCCCGGAGCAGCACAGCTGGGGCCTTCAGAGCCCCCACATGAGCCTGGGGGTCCCCCAGGCACCATTGAGCTGTAGGACCAGCATACACATTATGCTGTTCTCTAGGACTTTAGCAGCAGAATTGTCTTACACTGCCTTTAAAATATTCCTCCCCTGACTGTTCCTCATTTCAACTTTGATAGTGATCAAGCATTTGACAAGAACCTTGGCTGAAGACCTAACGCACAGGCCAACCACCACTCAGAGCCTGTGCTGGAAGGAATTTAATTCTACTTCAAATACCACATACTATTACCAGAAGAATATTTTAACTTAAAACTTGGCCACATTTAAATTTTGGGTGCTGAGTAGCAAACGTAACCACATCTGTTGAAAGAAAACCCAACGCAGTCTCCGGAGTCTTACCGTTGGTGAGGTACAAGGATGTTGTTGATTCCTCCTAGTTTAACATTAATCTTCAGGCACAGATTTGACAGGGTCTGTGGAGATGTTTTGATGACGTTCTTGACCTGAACACACTGTGTGGCCATCCCCAGCAGTGTATCTCCCACGCGCTTCACCTCCGCTGGGAAGCAAATACGAGACAACTTGAGTCCATTTGAGGTTACTGCTGCATTTTGATCTTAGATAAATCACAATAATTTCAGTGTACATACTCTGCAGTAACTTCTAACTTATCTGCATACCCAGACCTGCTTCCAATTTATCTTCAGGCACAAAACAGGGGTTTCTAATGCCTAAAGGATGGTTCTGAGTAATTTTAAACGTATGCTGGGCAGCAGGTTTCTCCAAATGATACCTGACCGAACAGGTACAGAGGTGTGCCCTTACCATACACAGGTGTCTTCCCTGGCAGGATGACAATGATGAGCTGAAGCCCTGAATAGGTGTTCTTGAGGTGTCGGAACATGGGCTCCACGCTGTCTGCACCCTGGGCATACTTGCAGAAGCAGGGCTGGCCCTGGATTGGCATCCCAGCGTCCTTGGAGATCTTGCGCAGCTGGTCTGTGAAACCCCTGAAGATAAGGAGATTTTTTTGATATTTGCAGTAATAACAGTGCACAATAATCAAAGCACAAAGGGAAAGAACTGTCAAAGGAGGATGATTCCACGTAGCTTTTAAAGCAGCATTTTACAAAAGTATATTATGTGAAGGCTGTACAGCTGTGAAACATCACAGGCCAGAATGGGCTAAAAAGTAGTCTAGACACCTTCAGTACTTTGTTCAAGATGTCAGAAGGGACTATATACAGTGATGTCACAGGACAAACACCCCACAGTGTGCCCAGAACAGTGTTTTGACTGTAGCTTCCAGCATGGAAGCAAACCAGCCTGGATTCTCACACTAACATCTCACATTAAACCCAGGTAGAATACTCATTAATGCTCAGTAATCCTATATTCATGTTTCACTTGAGCAAGGGAACAGTCCAAAGCCTGAACCACGACATGCCTTACTTCAGAATTTCTTCTCTGCACTGCCTCTGTGTTGCAAAGCAAGCTATGGCCCACATCTTGATCTCCACCCCAGTGTGGAACTGCTTCCCTCGCATGTCCCACACGCCGTGGCTTGGTGTTGCCACTGTTCGATTCTGGGGAAACAAAAGCAACAGACACTCAAATGACTGAAAAAGAAGCAGCCAGTGCTATTTGCAGCTTTAGGATAATAAAAAATAGTTGATTATTCGAAGTCTGATCCCTGTAGAGTCAAGAGATACAGGAAATCACTGCTTAAAATGGAAAGCACAGGAAAAGCCAAAGTCTCACCCGTCCTCCGTACTGCAGCATCGGGGCTGGGAGCACACGTCCTGTCACGTGGGCCATCTCATCCCTCACTTTGAACTGGAACTCTTGGACAAATGGATCTGCATCATAATTTGCACTTCTCACCTAGGAGAGATTTTTCCACGTTACAGAAATCTCATTATAATCCATATAACAAACAATAGGCTAACAGGAGCGTTGTAGAAGTGTTCTCATAACAATTTCATTGAAAAAGACTCAGATTTAACTGCTCAGCACTATTAACCCATCCCCAATGAAAAGAATTACTACCATGAGATATATTGGATGAGATGGTTTCTGTTCCCCTCATTACTCAAGTGCTCATTTGCAGTTTGTTCATTCAAAAGCTTTTTTTTTGAGCATTTCCTCATTAAATTAAATTAAGTGTAGAGATGATAATGCAAGAGCCTGTACTATGGACTCATGCTATTGACGCAGGCCATTTTAAATAAATCCTACTAAAAAAAGTAGTTAAAATCTGTTAAGTTAAAGGATGAGGAGGAATGAAACAACCAGGAAGTTTTGCATGGACGTAATCCAGCCCAGTGTCCCACAGAGCTGGGATGGGGCACTCACCAGTCTGCTGATCTCCTCCTGCCTGTCTGGGGCAGACCTGGCTGTTGCTTTTATCATGGTTGATGTTTGATTGTCTGTGAGCTTCTTGATGCACCTCTGGCCAGCCACGATGTTACACACCTGCAGGGGAAATCAGAAGCATTAATTCACACCAGCAGCACTCAGATCACACCACACTGTACACACACAATACTCTGCTGTCACTATAAACCACAACCCCAGTGTGTTTAAGCCTGTTCTTTCTAGTATTTCTAAGCTTTAAAGCACTTTAGGATGCAGACAGTCTTCAGTGAAATTACAAAGTGATGAACATGTAAAGACACTTGTATTGCAAAGAGCATCGATTCTTAATGTTTTGTGAACTGATAGAACCCACCCAAACCCAGCTGATCTATCTGAGTAAGGCTCTTACCTCTAAAGGCAGGTAGGTGTGTTTTTGTTCCTGTCCCACTTGCAGACAAGGAAGGTGAGGGTATTTCAGCTGGAGGTTGTATTTCTCTCTGAAATACTGTGCTACTGTCCTCTCCACAGTCTGGCCATTTTCTAGCTGTAAAGGAAAGCTGAAAAGACAGACATTTTAGTAAAACATTAGTTGTCAAATAGCATCATCCCAAAGTTAATGAAATATCCTGTTACTCAGTGTGAAACTATCACACATTTCATGCTCTGACAAAAGGCCTCTTACGTTTGATGACTTGCAGGCCGTCTCGTTACGTTGCAGACACGGTACTTCCTTCTCATTGTCCCACAGTGAGTCACTTCCACCTTTAGACCTGCATAAAAGCATCCAAAAAAACCAATGCCATTACTACACAAACACATACACAGGAGACAAAAGGTTTCAAGTGATAGAACATAACAGTTTTGGGGTCAGCACCAAATAGCACAAACATAAACTATTATTCTCTAAACATTTTTGCCTTCATTATAATTTGAGTTCTGACTAATCCTGATTACTGTCCTCAGAAAGGAATCATGACGTAAAACATTTAATGTGTAATGTGCAGGGTCTTCTAAATGAAATTTAGAAGTTTCATTTAAAAAGCATTGACTGAACTCAGGGAGCAGTTTTCACCATATCCTCTTGCTCTCATTCTCAATCTTGTACATCTCTCCAAACTACCAGT
This sequence comes from Drymodes brunneopygia, assembly GCA_013400955.1. Taxonomy (NCBI): domain Eukaryota; kingdom Metazoa; phylum Chordata; class Aves; order Passeriformes; family Petroicidae; genus Drymodes; species Drymodes brunneopygia. Next base: position 49,085 of record VZTZ01012615.1, read on the forward strand.
TCCAACGTAACTGAAATTAAAAGGACAAAACCAGGTTTCTACTTTATACTTTTTCCCCCCAGCTTTGTGTCCACATTCAGGCTGTAATTTTCTTTAATTTCACTGACCAAGTTTAACTCTGCATTTTGAGCATCTCATCTCAAAGCACCCAGCCTACACACCAGAGCCTCTCCAGACTTATCTCTGCCCACGATAATCATGACAGTGGCAGCTCCAGGAGGCTCTGGGGGCTGTTGCTGTGACTGTGCACACACTGTGCTGTTCACACAGAGCAGCTTCAACATCTGCTGGGAGCACTGAGCTTATCACATGAGGGCTGCACAGCATCCACACGTTGCTGTCTTTCCCCAGCCCCACGGGAGAGAAGGCAGCTAAAAACAGAGCCTGGGTACTCAAAGGATTTACCTTCAGTAGTAGAGTCTAATACTAGTGAAGTCTAGTAGTAAATGCCTTTGAGAGAGGAATTGGATGGCTCATCCTGTTGAGGTTCGTGTGGATTGTGGAGCACTGACTGAACACCCACCCAAAATCAGGTCCCCAGGTACAAGACACCAGACTATGTTTGGTTTACTGGGGACACAGACATCACAAAAAAGCACTGACTGTACCTCCTTGCTCCCTGACAACACTAATTGCATCAGAACATCAGTATTACTCAGAGGATGGCACAATCAAAAATAAACCACCACTGCCCTGACACAGCATTAAGAGAAAATAGAGAAAAGAAACCATGGGGCATTGTGACCACAGACAAGGGCTGATGAACACAGTGATATCTGGAACCCATTTTCCCTGCTCTGGCATTACTCTGCTGTGACACTACCAAGGCAGTGCCCTCCCCCAGTGCTGCTCACACACAGCCAGCTCTCAGGCAGGGCTTGTTTTGCTGTACGTGGTCACATCCTGGCTGGAGCTCCCTGACCCTACAGCAGCACAGACAACTCTGAGAGCAAAGGGATAACTTCCAGTATTTTCTGACTATGGTAACAGAGCCTCTGAGGCATCTGAGATCAAGCAGAGGCAGTTTCTCAATCTCCAGTTACCTGCCCTACAGAACGAAGACAGACAGGCAGATGTAAAAGGGAGCATGTTAGGACTAGTACAAAATAATTCCTGTAAGTCTTTTTTTCAGTCATGACTCTTCTGTGAGCACATCCCTTTATGACTACAGTTCAGATTTACTTTTTAGCTGCCCAGTATTTCTGCAGAGTCTAATCTTGCATCAAGTGTTTAAGAGCTGAGCTCCTTCAAGGCTTTTCTCTCTGCAAATTACACTGGAATGAAGGATATGGGAAAATACAAACCCAAGTAGCATATATGGAGTGAAACCACTCAAACCAGCAGCTTATGCAATTCCTTTGGAATGGAATTTGGCCTTCAGCTGCAAGTGGTACTTGTTTTTCCACAAAGCAATCAGTTATTAGAATTCACTGTAACAACACTCTTTCAAAGAATCAATGTTAGCCTTGAAATCAGTGTTCACTTTGCCACAGCACTGAAACAGCAGGAGCCCACAAACAAAGCCAGGTGGCCTCAGGGACCCTGGGTTAGGAGAGGTTGGCACTAGCCCCTTACCTCTGCCCAGGCAATGAACAACGTGCTCCCTCTTTCCCCTCTAAGCCACTGGGAATGTTTTTCAGCTCCCATTTCTGCATTTCCGCATTGTTTCTCTCAGGATTAGAGCTACACACATGGATACTACAACTCTCTTGGCAGTTCCAGGCCCTTCTGATGCATGTTAACCAGGCTTCCAGTTCAAACAATTCCCTTAGAGTTACCTTTATTGTGTTACCTGGGGTGAAACAGACCCATTTCTACTCACCCTTTATCTCTTTGGTGAATTTTACCCGATGAGAATCAGTCAGAGGTCTTGGTTGTTCATCAATATTATGAATGTCAAGGACTTCACACATGAACTGAATTACGGGTTGTGCTTTGTAGAAGGCAGTGGCAGAAACTACAAAGAGCAAAGTATCAAGTGTAAAAAAACCCAGTCAAAGTATTGTGAAGCAGTTAATGCATCAATGTTTCTTAGAATTTGATGTAAACCTCAAGCACATTTAGAAACAGAACAGCGAGTTCTGAAAGAATAAAATAACAAAAAGCCAGCAGAAAGTTCACAGTGACACATCTGTCTCCAGTACAGTCATCCTGCTACTACCTGGAATTTCAGGGGTTTGAAAGGGTTTTTCCCCAGAGAACATTTATTTCTAGAGAGCTGCAACACCCCAGAGAGACATTCTCTTTCACCTCTGTATGGAGCTGCAGAGACAGGATTAATATCTCTCTACTGCAGACTTTTGAATATTAAAAGCTAACATTATTCAGCATGCAATATCATTTTGTCAATGACACTATCTGCTCAATTACTGAAACAATATCTGGTGTAGACACCAGCACTATTTTGACTAGGCACAAATTGTCTTGGTGTAGTGGGGAGTGCAACCCTTGATCTATTCAAATTTCTAACCCTCCCCACATACTAATGACACAATCACTTTAAGTGATAATATACTGGTTTTAAGCAGGATAGCTGACTTATTCCATGCAAGAAAGATCATAAATTACCTTCCTGACAAAGTTATAAGCAAGTGAAACAACACCTTTGGCAGGAAAGTTGAGGTGGGACTAGACAAAGCTCAAGCACAAACTGTACCAACATTTTTAAAACTTTAAATGGCAACAACAGGAAAGAAATACTCAACAAGCGTTTATCAGTTTTCCAGATCTCATGTACCAAACCCACACATCTGTGCTCATACAACCCAACATTCTTCAGACATGTGTCACTTGAGTAGTCAACCAACCTCACATGATGCATTGGCCAACACCTCCAAATGCCTGAGATTGCTCCAGATTTCTGAGTGACCCCAAATCCGCACTCTCCTCACCTTGGCACTGTGTGGGTTGTCTCCCACAGCAACACTTCCATGGAGAACCTCATGCAACTAAACTACTGAAAAACCTCCTGTGATGGGATTTGAAGGCAATTTCACAGCCTCAAATCAAGAAACAGAGCAACAGCTCTGTGAATCGCTGCTTACAAAGGGCTTAAAATTTCTCACTCACAGGAAGAACCGAAAAATTTCTACTCCAAGAGTTACTACTACACTTGCTAATGTTGGAAGAAAAACTTGCCTCACAGAATAACAGCACAGTACATCATCAATTGGTGTAAATTCATCCTCTTCTCCTACCTGAACTGTAGTTCTCTTAGTACCCTGCACATAGATACCAGCACTGGTTCTTTCTGGGACAGGTTAAGATTGTTACATTCATTTTTCAAACCACAGCTGCTGTTAGAAAGGCAATTTTACAAGAACAAACTGTGTGACTTCAGTCACACGAGAATCACCCACAATTTACGTAAACCAGAACATGAGGACTTGCAAACTTTCAGCAAGACAGCTCAACATCTGCAATATTTTATTATGCTCCAAGACAGATGCTAAGCACAGCCTGACTTGGAGTGCTCAGTGTAGAGCAAGACAATCTACCTTGGGTTTATAAAGCATTTCAAAGACAGTGAGAACTGAATGTGAGTCAGAGCAAACCTCAGGCAGCACCTGCACCTCCACCACTGACACTTTTCAATGAGGGTTTAACAACTAAATAGAGTCGAGTGCTCACAGGACAAGGGAGTCTGACACAGGCACCAGTAGATCTCAGATCCATTCATCTGGGACTCAATACAGTGCTGCAGAGCTCATGCTTTTGCATAAGAAAGCCCATCCCAATCAGCACCATTCACTGAAGTGTTTGGGGTGTGTTTTACAGAGTTTTCTTGGAAGTACTGAGCACCACTCACTGTGTACAGCTGCACAGAGACACAGAGCAGACAACCTGCCTCTGTCACTGGGGATGCACCAATACTGAACTTAAGTAGGAAAACAAGCCCAGTGCAACTCCTCCTTATGTAGAGATACTGGTTTTAATACAGCATCTAAATTTCTGCTCAAACATTGACATGATGACAATGCAAGGGAGAAAGACTAGAATTTCTAGGTAGCCTTTGCCATATGTGTCTGGTCTGAATCTCAGCCCTGAATCTCCACTTACCATCGATGTTGAGCATCATTTTCCACATGGCAGGTCGGACTGACTGATGGAACCCAAACCAGACCTCCCTGCCCCCTCCCAGGGGGTGGTCATAGCCTTCTGGAGCTGAGAAGAAGGAGCGGCCCACAGGGGTGTACCTGGTGAAACAGGTGGCCACACATTTATGTTCTTGCTTTCCAAACACAAAATTCATGTAACAAAGATTGTAACACACAGCATTATTATTATTATTATTATTTGGAATTTTGTGCACCAGCAATCTGTGCCAAGAAGCAAGTGTAAACAAAATACCCTGAATGTTTCTGTTCCTATTGCAGTGCTTTTAAATTTACACAAAACATTTACTATTTTTAGCAATGCACAAACCACTTTCAATTTTTACAACAAATCAAGAACTAAGTCAACTTGCCCTTTCTGATCTTCTGCTTCAAGAAAGTGGAATCTCCTTCACAGCAGAGTCTGTACAACAGCCTTGTCTATACTGGCCTGACCCTCAAATACCATTTTTCCTATTTCACAGGGAACTTTAGAATTCAAGATACATTGAGAGAAGCAAAAACTATGGGGGAAACAAAGAACTAGAGGAAATAATCTTTCTCTCACAGGTAGAAAACAGTTGCTCCTGAGCCTCCACACCTAATATTTTGTAACATACAGGCATCAGTACAGAGGTTAACATCTTTGGATCTGGGGAAGCTGAGGAACACTGGCTTCCACAAACCACAGGTCACTTTTTTTAGGAGTCAGCTATACCCAGTGAAACCCATCAGAGCAAAGCCATCCTGCTGCCTAAAGCCAGCAAACTTTAAAAGAAACTTCCATTGACTAAATCAAGCGAAATTGGCCTTCTCTAAATCTCAGGGTACTGAGATAAAATAACGAACATGAGACTTTGTTAGGACAGGTATCTGTCCCAGCCATGTATTTCACATATGGGAAGTGTGCACTGGTGACAGTGCATCAATGGATTAAAGAGACTTGTGCTTTTCACAGGCACTGCCATCACTTGGCTCAAGCTCAGCAGAACCAGGATGGCAGTGCTGCAGCTCACTGGAACCTCTCAGCATTTCAATTAAAGCCTGTTATAAATGTCTGCTCTTTCTTGATCTTTTCCAACACACACATCACCTGCTCTGCCTACAGAAACACTTGTACAGAACTGGCTACGAGCTCCCTGTTCACCAGCTGTGCTGCAAAGGGGAATGAGCAGTTTCTCTTTTCACCTGTGAAGAAATGGGGATGAAGGTCTCCCAGTGGGGATACTTCAGGTAAAGACAGACTGCAGGAAGACAGTGAACCTACTTCATGGAGGGGAGGTGTCGTAGCACCACATCGACAGCATGAACAGGGTTAGTGCTGATAGGTTTGTCTAGTTCCAGAGGCTCAGGCAAGGTTCTTCCTGTCAAAACTTCATGCAGCAAGTGCCAGCTCACCCGAGAAACAAACTTTATTGACACTTTGAAGGGACGATCTTTTCCACCTTCTCCGGGTAGTGTCACATCCAAATCCACCTGGGCAGGGGTGAAAAGAAAGAAATAAACAACAGCTTTTTAATCTGGAGTCTGGTAGCCTTGAGATTCCACTTCTTCCCATAAAGACTCAAAAACTCAGATACTGAAGACACAGCACATTTGATGAAAGTACATTATTAAATGCACAAAGTGAAGAGAACTGGACCCTGACCAAACAGAAGAGGATCATAAAACTTTTTGTCACCTCAAATCAGAGAGCAATACATTCTAGAAAAACTTTGGTTTGTTTTTTCAATGCATCATAAAATCATGTACTACAGTCTGTAAAACTAGATGTTTTAATAGATTTTGCTGCAGAAAGCAGGTATTAAATTCTACAGGAAGTTCTGAATGCAACTATTACATGAAAATTTACACACACTGGAATTTGCAGGAAATAGATCAGAAGGACTCTGTTTCAGTACTGATACTGTAAGGCTCTTCCAGCTTTTCTGAAATCAGCAATATCTAAAGTTGGGTTTTTTCCTTTCCTATGAAGACATCACGTCTTCCCAGTTATCTTACCCCAGTAGTGGCCACAGGAAGTGGATTGGCTGTATAGAGGCTTCTTTTCCCATCATAAACTGGTCTACGGTCCCCAAATATTGTCACTTTAAAATGCTGCACCATAGAGTCCACCACGTCCCTGGAAAAGGGGATATTAACATTGAAGATGTTTCTGAACTGGCTCCCACTCCCTGGTGTTTTGCTGAAGTAGTTGCAATAAACAACACTTGAGTGAATTAAAAACACCCACTGCTATTCCAAAAGGTGCTTCACATACTTCAACTAAACAAATAAACACTACAGAATAAAATCAGAATCAACACAAATGCTCAAATACTGGGAAATATTGGTACTGAAATAATTCCAGAAACTCCTAGAAATGATCAAGGCCTTTGCATCATCTTTATTATGGAAAACAAGGACACTGTTACATTGGAAAAAAACCCACAAAGTGGTATTGTGAAAAAACAGCACAAACCCCCAACTGGAAGCTCTGCCAGTTCATTGTACTGTCTACAGCAATATTTGTCTGTTCCTTATTGATGAAAGTTTTGAATTCTGCCCACACTGGTTATAAACATGAGATGCCCTAACAAAAAAACTTGACTTTAAGGTTAATAACCTGAGATTTTACAAAATCATGTAAAAGCCTGATCCAATTTGCACACAATTATAGATTTGTCTCCCTTGCTTTATTATAAATTGATGGCAATAAAGATTAATCTGACACAAGCATTGAAATGACACGTGAAAAACCACCATGAAATTTCCAGCTTATACAAAAATGCTTCTTTATGTGAGTAGTAGATAAAAAGAGACTTTTGGAACACCTCACACTGTAACAGACCTTTGGGATCTGAATTCTTTGGGCAGTCCTGGTGTTTCAGTGGCACAACTGTGTCTCACTTGATATACCACAGTTCCCTTATTCTACAGAATGGAAACACTTTCCTCCAGCACGTGCACAACAGCCTTCCTGCACAGCAACAGCTTCCAGGCACCAGGCAATATTAAGCCAAAGTACTTCAGGAAGATGATAAATATTGACTTCCTCTTCAAGCTGAATGAGCACTTTCACCTCCCAGCTGGGGCGTGGGGGAAAAGGAAAGAAATACTCCCTTTCACAGCTCTTGATTATACCCAACATTCCCATCAGTGTAATTTATGAGACAAATGTATCTTCTCACCTGTTCACCCTCCGAGGACACTTATCTGGTTTGATATCCACCTCATAGAGGTAGACATCAATCTTTGGGATTTCAACTTGGAAGCAGTTGGCCAGCAGTTTAATGGGTTTGCCCATGGTGCCATAGCCGGGACGTCTGGGCACCATGAGCAGGGGCTGTGCCCCCACGGGTCCTGTGAAGGGAAAATGCCACAGGTTAGGAGAAAAGCACAACAGACAATCCCCTGAACCAACTCCCAGCACAGACAGGTGGGCACCAGAGCCAGCACACTCGAGGAAAGGAAATCAGCTGTCTCCAACAGCCTGATGCCCATGAAATTCCAAACAAATGCTTGCCCATCTTTAATCCTTAAGCCTCCACCTACATCGAGACTGTTCTCTTACTCATGAGCTTCAGCATGAATAAAACGAGGAGGTTTTGTTTAGATTTCCTAAAAAAACCCAACCAAAAATCCAAAACAAAAGCAAAAAAAACCCCCCAAAAAACCCTTAAACAAAAACCATCCCAAAAATATTGCAGAAAGTTTTACAAGTCTTTTCTGAACACCCTGGTAATAACCAAGTGGCTGCAGAGTACAAAAATACAGAAGTAGCTCTGGACTGATGCACAGGATTGGAGATAAACTCCTCATTTCAGTGCCAATATCAGCTTAGTCTTGGAAGACAGATTATTCTTGAACTTTGCTGGCTGAAAATGGATGAAGAGTAAGACCATTACCTCCCATCTAAGTGCCCCCATAAAGCCAATTTGCCAGAAGAGTAAAGACTCAGATTAAGACACAATATTGTAAAACTCTTGATTACTCACAGGCTAGAGAAGAATACCTAGAACTGCTCAGAGAAACATCCAAATCTGCACTGAGATGGGTATTTTGAAAAGCAGCAAAAATACCTGCCCAGGTTTGTTCCATTCTCATCTATTTAATTTGCTTTGCATCATTTAGGTGAGAACCCTCCACTCAAGATTTGCGTTACAAACCTTGCAAGATCATGCTTTGCAAACCAAACACAGCAGTAAACATAACCCATTTCCCAGAATTTCTACCGATATTTCCACTTAAAAATACCTCTTTCCAGTTAAGAAACAACAACAAACTCAAAATGCTTGAGTTTGAAGAAGTTCCTCGTGGTACAAATGCCCTGATTTACAGAGCATTTGAGCGAGGTAGTGCAAAGTTCTCCCCTCTCCTCCTACTCGGTGACGCAGGCAGCGATTCCAACCCACTCATTTTCATAGCAGAGTTAAAATGTCAAGTGCTGGGAAAAAAATGTTTTTTATTTGCCTTTTGATTAATCTCCATAATTTCTGTAAAAAACCCTGTATTATCTTGAAGGAAATCATGTCCTGAGAACAGGTGAACATCAAAGCCAAGCTCCTCTGTAACATTTGTCTGGCTCTACCCAGAAAACTACTGAAAAATTCTGAGTGGGGCTGGCTTGGAGCCACGAGATAAAACAAAACAGAAACCAAGAAGCATCATTTAAAACCTGCTCACAGACTCTGCTTATGCAAAACTTGTTCCAAGCATCTGCTCTCTTCAACTTTTCCTTCATTTTAATACTCTCACACGAGTAAAAGCAGCCCTACAATTTACTCCAGCTATATTTGCAGAATATAAGCATAAGCAAAAAGAAGTTACTACTGAACATTTGAGTGGCATAAACAAGTCAACAGTTTTTCAACAGTTCATTTTAATATTCTGAAGACGTACACACCATAGTTTATATTTAGTTCCTCTCTGTAGGAAAGACTAACAAAACTGCTGAAATAAAGAGAACATTAAAAAGGTTCTTTTTGTCTGGTCAGCCTTGTGTGTCCCTCTCACCCAGCTCATCCTGGTAGAAGTTAAACCCCAGATTTTGGCAAACAGGAATTAAGTGGCCAATAAATGAATCAGAAGTGCAGGTCTCCACACTGCTCATGTATAATTTAAAAAAATCCAGCTATTTTGCTATTATTGCGTGAATCATATGCTGCCTTGGACAAATGAACTTAAAAACATGAGTATGCCAGTACTGCCCAAATACAGGAGTACCCATTCAGAAGACCTTGCTTTCAAGAGACACTGACTTGCCAGATTCTGTTCTGAAAGTTTTGTGTCAGTGGCTTCAAAGCCGTGACTCAAACCCCAATAAAACACAAATAACCAGCGACGCTCTGGGGATGGTTCCGCTGCCGATCTATCGGTGACTCACCCAAGCTCATGCCTAAGTCCTGTGTCAAGCCCATGGAAATAAACACACAAACCAAAAATATTCAAAGTACTATTATGCTACAGAGTACAGGATGCCCGAGTGGCAGATCCTTTCCTTCGAGTCCTTCAACCATTGCAAAAACAAAGTGGGTCAAGGCTCTAAAACCTTTCTCAAAACAGCAGCACCGTGAGGCCTCCACCACAGGGGATGGAGCAGCTTCTCGGTGCTTCCAGAGAGTTCTGCACTGCTCAGCTGCCCACAGGTTTGAGATGAGAAACTTCTTTCTGTTAAAGAAATCAATGAGCTCTGCCATTACGGCATCAGGTATGTACATACCATAGAATCATGGAATGGGGCAGGAAGGCACCTTAAAGATCATCTCATTCCACCCCCTGCCATGGGCAGGGACACCTTCTACTGGCTCAGGTTGCTCCAAGCCCTGTCCAACCTGGCCTTGGACACTTCCAGGGATCCAGGGGCAGCCACAGTTCCTCTGGGGAACCTGTGCCAGGGCCTCCCCACCCTCACAAGGAAGAATTTTTTCCCAGTATCCCATCTAATCCTGCCCTGTGGCAGTGGGAAGCCATTCCCCCTTGTCCTGTCACTCCAGGCCTTGTAAATAGCCTCTCTCCATCTTTTTTTGTAGGCTCCCTTCAGATATATGCCTAGGATGTTCTTCAAAATCCAAGGAAAACCCCCAAACCAAGCCTGTTCAGTGTGCTGGAGCAGAGCTCAATTCATAAAACCAGCTCAGTAAAGTCCCCAGTACTAAAACCCAACTGATTTATAACAGAAAACAATGAACACACAAACAGGAACTAAAACTGGTGTCTCAGACAGATTCTTGGAAGGCTTTTGTGCAGCAAGGGAGCACGTCTCAAGAACATGGAATGGTCTGACTTGGAAGGGATCATAAAGCTCCCCCAGTTCCAGTGTGGAAGTGCCTTTAACGGTTCCAACGAGCTCTGAGTGAGAATCTTTTCTTCCATGGAAGTATCGCTGTTCCAATCAAGCTCAAACACAGCCGAAAGGGATGGCGATTCCTCGGCAGCCCAGCCAGCACACGGACATGTCTGGCCTGCATCCAAACACTGGCTGCACCTACCTAGCAACCAGAGAAGCCCTGTCGGAATAAAGCCTGAGCACAGCGAGCAGGAGCTCAGAAACCTGCAAATGCTTCCAACACACCATTGTACGAAAAACTGCAGCTCCTGGCACGCGCGACGTTTTTACAGAATGAAGCACAATCCCGATCTCCAGCAGGATGCTAATAGGAAATGCAGATTTCCTTACAGAAAGGGCCATCCCCCCACCAAGCTTCCAGAAAAAAAAAATTATCCTCTTTCCCACTGCGGCTTCAGCGTTATAAAGCCAAACTGTATAAACAGAGATAACTCCGTAGTTTTATTTTTGTTTCTACGACACTTCTAAACCCGACCGGATGTGTGCTGGAAGAGCCCAAAACACACCATCAAGGCCTGAGCAGGTAAATACAACTTCTTCTGGCTCAGGAACACGAGGCAGGTTTGTGGAACAGATCCCAGCCTCAGGCTGGAGCTGCACCAGGGAGAGCTCTCCATGAAGGGGGAAAAAAGAAAAGATTCCCTTTCACAGGGCCCCTGGCCTCTACTCAAGAGGCCCAGCCTGTGGAGCTCGAAGAAAATCTTATCACTAAAAAAAAATAACTTAATTTTGGATTAAAAAAACACATAGGGAAGATTTGATTCAAACGTCGGTTTCAATGATCGAGCTCCGTCTGCCAGAAATCATGAATTGCCTCATTTCTGTCACTCGGCCTTGCTGGGTGGCATTACATTATTTATGAGTAATGCAATCCATGTTTTCTAAACATTCCTCCTTGCAATTTAGGGTTTGGTTCTTTTTCCAAGGTTTCAGATACTAAGTCATGTTCAAACTCATCAAAAGCCAACATTTTGATGCCGTGCTCAGTGACTGCCAACTGCACAAGCAAATTCTGGTGTGGTAACTCGTTCTGGCCTAATGGATTTACAGAAAACATACTGAAGTGTTTTGGGAGAATTTAAAAGACAACCAGTGCTTCTGAACCATTAAAAAAATCTAAATACAAAAAGCTTTAAGCCCAAAAAAAGCAGCTTATATGCACATAGTGAAGTTAATACCCAATTGCTCTGGGAGAAGAGAATGTGCCAGCCCACACAAACCCTGCAAGACTTCTCCCTGGAAGCTATTTCCACAGACCAAAATCAGGGAGGTAAAAATTAGCTCAAGAATACAACACACTTGGACATCCCTGAGGAAGTAAACCTCTGAGGATGAAACAATTTGTAAAGTTCACACTGTGAGTCAAACAACTTCCACAGCAACTCCAGAGGAAATCTGCCACTGTATCTCACAGTAGAATAACTTTTGAAGGCAACTATGAATCACCCTCTTCCCTACTCTACCACACCCACAAAAACGGGACTTTTAATGGGCCTCCCAAATCACTACTCTGAATCAGAGAGAGAAAAGCCTCTTCTCAGGATTTTCTCTCCCCAAAGTTTGTATGGAAAATAAAAAGAACCTTAAAGGATTTATCTGCAGTGCTTCATTAAAAACTGAAATTAAAAAAACCTCAATCCAACACAATTTAACACTTTTAACACAAAAAGCTGTGAGCTTTGAAAGAACAATGCAGGACATGGAAGTGAAGACAATCAGCACTGATCTGACTTGGTTACACTACAGAACATCCCCTGTCGGTTGAGCCTCCCTGCCTTTTGGAACTTTACTGAACATTCTCCTGGTGGAAGAACAATGCCTGACCTGAGCTGAGAGCAGCTTTTCCTTCACTTCACTTTCCCCACTGAACATTTTATTGCTGTTCCTCAGTTTGGTTTCACCACAACCCACACCCCGATCAGCCACCTTCACATCCTGCTCCTACTTTCGGTGATGTTCCAATTCCATGGACCAGGAGAGCCACACCACTTCCCAGATTCTTTAGCCTAAGCCTCTCACACAAACAGGACATCACCTACAGCACTGGTCCATCCAAGATATCCTGGCACACGCTTCCACACTTTACTCCAGGGATACTCACACACCAATCTTTGCTCCCCACTCTGCTTATTTTATCCCTTCATGCACAGAAAACAAAGCAAATATCAGCATCCTTCTCTCTTTCATGACAGAGCTTTAACTCTCATGTGTTCCACCAAGGATGGTTTGTGTCCTCCTGTTCCAACACCCCAAGACTTGGAACGTGAACACTGCACTTAACACTTTTCTCATCACAGAGCAGACATGGGAAGAACCATCCATCCTGCTGGACACTGAGCCCACAAGGAACACTCTGCAGCAGCTTTGTTAAAATCCAACACATTGCAGCCTAACAACAGGTAAATTCATTCCAAAGGAAAATGAAACCATTTATGGGTTCCTCCTGCAAATCTGTTTATCAGGAGACAACTACGATTGAACCAGGTTATAATTTGAGTTTATTTAACACCGTGTAAGAGAGCATCATATCAATTCCACCAGATTGTTAAAATCCTGCATCTTAAAACATTCTCAACCCATCACAACCTCAAGCAAGGCAACTGCTGAGGTAGGGAGTTTCTCCAGCCAACTCCATCATTGTCCTTAAATCTCCAAGTACTTCAGAAAAGGATTTCCACATGGAGATGATAGGGCACGTTTTGTGTTGACACCTTCACTCTCAGTCATGTATTTTCACCACCTGTGGTACCTATTCAAGTGACAGACATGGAACTCCAGGTGGCTTTGGACATTCCCTTTGCCATCGAGGTACAGCCAGGGAACTGCTGATTAAACACTGCCCAACCCTGAACCTTCCTCCGCTGTTCTGCCAGACTTGGAATAAATTATCTTGAAAAACTGACTCAGAACTTCCTTCTCCAACCCTCAAAATCCATTTAAAACACAAAGCTGATAAATACTGAGCACATGTCTTCCCAGCAAAAGGATCAAACGGCCAAAATGTGAGTATTTTCATAGAATCACAGAACGATTTGGGCTGGAAAAGACCTTAAAGCCCATCCCATTCCACACCCTGCCATGGGCAAGGACACCTTCCACTATCCCAGGTTGCTCCAAGCCTCATCCAGCCTTGCCATGGACACTTCCAGGGATGGGGCAGCCACAGTTTCTCTGGGCAATAAACCCCTCGGAAGGATTATCGTGAAGCAGCACACCCAAAAGCACAGGAATTAACCCTAAAACTCAGCGTGCCGACACACAGGGGCCAAAACCCCGCTGTGTGCCCGGCAGGAGCTGTTCGAGGGAGCGGTGCCCGGTCCCGCCGGGCTCTGCGGGTCCTTCCCCCGGGCACCGGCACGGCGCGGGTTACGCAAGCCGGGCACACCGGTTATGAAATACCGACAATTCCACCTCCGGCACGGCAAGCCGGGCACGGAGAGGCTCGGCCGCGGCTCTGCCCGGTACCGGGGCCCTGCCCGCGGGGCTCAGCTCCTCCCGCCCGATCCTCCACGGGATGGGCTCGGCCCGGCCGCTGCCCCGCGGCACCGGGGCGGCCACCGGGAGNGAGCCCCGCAAGCACCGGCGGCCGCCCCGGAGCGGGAAGGACGGGGCTGGGACCCCGGCCAGGAAAGCACAACATGAGCCCGTCGGGAGTCAGGGCGGAAGCACCGCGGGGTTATTCCCGACCCCGCGGTGTTGTGGTGTTTCAGTACAACGCAGTTGTGTCTGCGGCGTTTTCTCCCTGCCGCAGCAGCTGCCGTGTGCGGCGGCTTCGAGGGCTTCCAGCCCGGTCCTCAATGAACTCGGCTGATGTTTTCTGAGTGCTCACTAAAGCCGCCAGGAGAACTCCCGGCCCCGGCGGCGCCCAAGTGTTCCCGTGCGCGGGCCATGGAGGCGCTGGGTGGGAGCGCCGGGAGCCGCCGGCACGGCCCGCACGCTGCCCCCGCTCCGGGCTGCGGGGCGGGGAACACGCGAACGGCTCCGGCTGAGGGAGCCCCAGGGTGCTGGACACTGCCCAGGCTCCCCAGGGAATGGTCACGGCCCCGACCCTGCCAGAACTCAGCGTTTGCATAACGCTCTCAGGGGTGCACAGGGATTGTTGGGGTGTCCTGTGCACGGCCAGGCGTTGGACCGGATGATCCTTGTGGATCCCTTCCAACTTCAGGATATTCCATGATTCATGATTTGATGATTCACTGTATCAACATAAATTCAGGGCTTATGCCTGCCCTGTTCTCATTTTTTGAGACTTTTTAGCGATGTTCAGTACCACTTTGTTATGGATTTGTTACTCGAACTGGCACTGAACAAGCAGAGGGGTGAAAGGGGCAAATGGAAAATGTAGGGAAGGGATTGGAATGCAACAGATGCAACAGGCTCAGTGCTGGGTCAAGCACTGACACCTTTATCTCTATTTCCTCTGCCCTCAAAAGATCATTTTTTGGTAAGAACATTATAGTGGGACTTGTCCAAGTGGGTTTGAACCTGCTACTCATTGTGAAGAAACAACATTACTTTTTCTGGTAGTGAGAGGGGCCTTTCCCGTGGGAAACAGCTGGGGTGGTACTGAAGAACTGGAATTTTGGGCCAACAGAAGTTAAAGATCCGTAAGTCAATTTGCAGGGTCATTATTAAGAACTACCATCCTTTAGACTCCTGACTGAATTAGTCTTTAAAAGCATAAATTTAGTTATCAGGTAAGTGACACAGTAAGGATTTTAAACCCATGCAAATTAAAGGTAACCTACTAGAACATTTCCCTAACTGAAATCGGGAGTGGGAAATGTGATCACCAGGACGAAGTAGGTACGTGGGAGAGAGGCATCTCTGCAAACACACATCCTTCAAGGGGCAGCACATCTGGTCCCACAGCTCGGGCACTGTAATCAGCACCAGCACTGGGGCTCAAATGCCAATCTAACACTTGAAACCAGTTTTCTGACCTGTTTTCCAGGACTCCAGATCCAGATGCACAAGGCACCATTTGCTGTTGTACCTCTCACAGGAAAAGCCCCTTTAAAACTGCTAAAGACTGTTATGCTGTAGGAATAATTTAAAATAGGTGATACAACCCCCAAAGCAGCCAGATGTGTGCAGGACCTGTACAGGTGCCCAGATCAGGACAGAACTTTCTGGTGCTGCAGTTAGGAAAATTAACTGACAAGTGCCTGCATGCCATTAGCAAGCACTTCCTTAAAATTCCTTGGCATTATTCAAAAACCCAGTTACAGCTCAACTGCTAAATCATTCATTGGCTTAATGTCTGTCCCTGCACCTTTGTAAGGTAAAACAAAGAACTCCTCCAACACAAAACTCAGAGGATGGCAAACAACTTCCAGTTTTGGACCCTAAAACTCAACCATAAGCTGCTTGCATTGGAAAAGACTAGGATGTTTGCACCAATTACAAAGCTGGGAAATGTAAAACACGATGGGAAATGTAAAAACATGAGGCAGTGCAGAAACCCAGAGGATCAAGTTTAACCTCAATTCAAAAGGAGTCTGAAATCTGTCCTTAAAGCACCTCAGAGCCAAGAGCCCCTGAAGCACTCGGTGAAGCTGGAGGAACAGCAGATTTTGATGTATCTGTTATCTAATAACCCAGGAGCCCGAATTCAGTCAGTTCTCAGGTGATATTTTAATAAAAAGTGGAATTGTACTGTGTTGCCAGAAGTTTTAAGCATATATTTGTTTGCTTAAGTGTTTCTCTCATTGAACTGAGATCTGGACAGTGAGGGCTGTTGGATCCTCTGCAGTGCCTGATGCAATTCAGCTCCAGCCAGCGTTTCCCTGTTTGTCCCCCAGCCTTTCCCCAGGGAATGGCTGGGATGCACATGTCCCTTCCCCATGAGATGTGACTCAGGAGTGTCACCCCGACATATTCACATTGCTTTTATTTAGGTCTTCTGCCAACAGTTACAGGGTAACAGACACTTGGGACTGCAAAGTCGAAGTTGCAAGCAAAAATCAGGACCAAGGCAAAAAAAAATTCACAAAGGCAATTAAATCAAATCCAATATAAATACAATGTTCTGGAGCTCTTTAATCATACTGCTTTCTTTAATAAAGAGGTGGTTAGGATCTTACAGTATTTTCTTTTGGCCTAATCCAAGAAATTTGTTACTCTTCACCAGTCTTAATTCCACACATACAAAAAAAAATTGATATTCAACCTTTAAAATATAAGCCATATTTTCTTAATAAAATAAGTTTTGTGCTGCTGCTTGTTTAGTAAGTACTGTACATCAACTGTTCACGGCTATTTAACAAATGGACCATACAGAGTTCAAGCTAGAGCAAAAAAAACCCACAAGAAAAATAACAACCCAAACAGAGCGTCCTGTAAACACCCTATGTACAGTCCCACACTTGCTCGTAGAAAGGAGGTACGAAAGGGGCTGGAAATTGAACACAAAAGCACTGGAGTCCTGGAAATTTTCTTTCACAACTATTGAAGTGCAAATCACTCAGACAAGATATGAATTTCACTTGTTTATTGCTCTCCTGCTGTCTGGCTTCCCTTCCTGAAACAATCACATTCTTTTATTTCACACTGATTTTCCAAGAAGAAAACCTTCCACGAGGCAATGCTGGGATGCTTGGGCTGTTTGACACTGAGACATCGTGTGCCATCCCAGAACACCCCGACTGCCCTGGAAGCTGTGGGGAGAGAGCAGAGCAGCCCTCCCACCCCGTTCTGTTCAGATATGAGATAAGGGAAACAACAGCATTCAACAGGTAAATGAAAGCTACTCCTCTTCCCACAGAACTGCATGCACTCGGCGACGCTTCCAGTCGCGGGTGGAACTCGTGCGCATGGAGAAGGCAGAGACTCGGAGCTGATCGGGATGCCCGTGTGGGGATTGTGGCTAACTACAGATCCTGATATGTACCTGGGGTAACACCTATCCGCTACAGGCAGCAAAATGCACCTCAACATGCAGCTACTCGTTTGCATCTTGGACAAGAGAGGGGGAGAAATGCCGATGCTGGAGCGCGGAGAGGGTACGGTGCATAGTCCAGTATAGAAAACATGCGGGTCACTCCAACCTCTCTAAACTTCTTCAAAGTGGAAACAGGGTTTAAAGGGCACAGCAGCTACTGAGTTTGGCTTTTTTGTTTATCCAAAACCATGAAAACCCAATGCAGAGGGTGAAATAAGGGCAGAACACGATCTGCAAGTCAACAGCTGAGAGTTTCAGAAGCTATGAAGCTTTTGTGTAGTTAAAATTGCTGTTAAAAGTAGGTGCTACATCAGCAAGTCTTCATTCATAGTTTTCTATGAACAGCCACCTTACAAATGAGTGCAAATCTTAAAGGTCCATTTTACATTTCAAGTCTCAAGGTTAAAAAAAATTGTTACAGAGCAACAAGCTGTTTCTGTAAATGCCCACACTATCTCTTTTCAAATGGTTAAAAATGGCACGTGCTATGCCACAGCTACTAAAAGACATTTCATAATTCTAGACCCAACTAAAACACTAAAATAAAAACGAGGAACCAAAATACCTTTGCCCCTCGCTGCAGAGCAGCAGCCAGGCGCGTTCCGGTGTAATGCTGGTGAACAAACTGATTTGCAGAGAGAACCTTGACCTTGACCCCGATTATATTCTTAATGAGGAGCTTTCTAACACCAGGTGAGCGGGAACAGCCCCTCTGAGATTGTTTTGCTTTCAATGAACACAAGCCAGAGTTCGGAGGATGAGATGGAGGTGCTGATTGGTGTCACTATGCAGGCACTTGTGTAGAGGAATGTAGGCTTCTCATGTTGACACTTAGTGTTGATGTGTTCCCTACGCTCTAAAAGCCTTCCTAAGAGTTCCCTACCTACTGACCACGGATAGTTCCTGGTCTCCTCCCCGTCACCTTGAGGATATACAGCAGTGGAGGTTGACACAAGGTGCAAAGGAGGATATGAACCAAACACTGTGGTCTTGAGGAAAAACAGGACTGTGCTAAACGTAGGATCTTCACCAAATGTGACATCAGTGGGCTCAGCACTTAGTTTGCATAGCATAGTGATGTCTTCACTGTTCACAAACACGTTGCCCCAAAAGAAAACGGGAAGAGTGAATTCCCGGGGTTAGGACAGCTCAATGGGCCAACATGACCGGTGTGGTTTTCATGAAGGCAAGGCAAGTTTCAACGTCAGAAAGTACAAACCAAAGAGGTGTAGATGTGCTTCTGTCCGCGCACGGGCCAGGGGCAGCGCTCGCGTGGGGCCGCCTGGGAAACGCGTTCGGCAGGAAAATGATACCAGAGCTCTTCCCCTCAGAGCGTGGCAGGAGCGTGCACCTCGTTTGTCTCTTGAAGGAAGCGCTGTGAACACTTTCATAGAGAAAAACCCCAGATAATGTGCCCGGATGATATTGGTACTGAGCTGCCACCACGGCCCTGCCACCGTGCGTACGGTCACTGTGCAGCAAAACGGGTCTGAAAAGCAGTGACCAGGTTCCTGTGGGGAAAAAGGCTGTTTTCCTGGTACAAGCACAAATCAGGAGATTCCCCCAGGACAACAACAAGGATTTCACCATTCTAAGGAACAATCTGGTGTGCTTTCAGAATAAAAACCCTGGGCATGAGAGCAGTGATACCATGACACAAAGAGCAGCAAAACCTAGCAGCAGAGAGGGTGAGAGCCTGGAGGTGCTGGAGGTGGGGGTGTGGTAGGTGAGAAAGCAGCCGGCCCAGGCAGACACATGCCCAACACACACGGGCATCGGGTGCTGTGGAGCACCTGGCACAGCACGGGCTGCAGTTGGCAGCACTCATTGGACAGAAACGCTGGGAGAGCTGTGGTGTGAGCACACAGCCTCAGGAAGTGCAGGGATGTAAACTCTGAGAATGTTAATGACTTGTGGATTTTGGCAACAGACTCAATATCGTATAAAAATAATGTTTAGTAAAAAAATCCCGGTGTCCATCATAAAAATTCGGGGGGGNGATAGCGCTTTCTGTCCTCATGGGATGGAGATGCCCCCATTTGTCAGAAACAGTTTTAAATAACAAGTAGTACATTGGAAACAAAAATGGGTCAGCAGCCATTAAACGTGTCCTGTATGAAAGTGCACATCTTTCAATGGGGTTTAACCACCGTGAGGTCGTGATCTGACACAAACTGCAACTGAGGACCATAGAAATTAACTCCTTCCGATGGAAATATGGACCACCATCAAGACAAGATTACTAGTTTCCTTACAAGATTAAAAACATTGAAATTTTGCAGCATCATAGTAAGGCACTCACCCATGGAAAAGTCTGTGACTGTTGCTTTGAGCGGCAGCAGCTGACTAGCTTGTAACACGAGGAAGACAGTTTTCAGTTCTGAGCTAAGTGCTAGGGTGCCTTACATTATCTGGGGGGAATTACTCGGGGGCGGGGAACTGTTAGTGTTACAATTCTCCTATAAACTAGTTGGTTTTTTTTTCTTTTTTTCCCCTCAACCCATTAAAGCATCTCATAATCTAAAATATTAGTTTTATAAATCTAGTCTTCTGTTTTAAGGCTCTAAAAATCCCCTCCCCCCAACCCCCACAAAAAATACCTACCAGCGCCTGGTGGGCAACGGAGGACCAAAGCCGCCAGTTCACAGTCAGGAGTCTCTAGTATTGCATCTTAAAAATGAAAACCTGCTTCCGCCTCCCGGGAGTTTTATCCCTTCCCTTGAATGCCTTCATGAGTTTGGTCAGGTCAAAATTTTGCAAAGCCAGAAAAAATTAAAAAAATAATCATCATCATCATCATCATCAGTCTCTTCCAATCCTACAAAGGTGTTGGATCGTTCTGTCCCGTGGTGCTGGTCTCCTGCCTTGAGTCGACGCTGCCTGCCCTGCAGTGATTTCTCATTGGAAAACAAAAACAAGGTGTCCCAATGCTTCCTTTTTTGTATGGCTCCTACAAATCTGAAAGCTTTCTTGAGTGAGGTAACAAAAGTTAGGCTTTCAAGCAAAGTACATGGTACGTAAAGTGTCCTGATGAACCTGCACAGCCTTCGCCAAGGCCTGGGGGTCTCTGCCGTTGCTCTGTCCAGATATATGGCTGCCCTCGCCACTGAAAATCAAGGAAATCACTGCATAATTATTTAATATTTTCCCCCCAGAAAAACTGAGAAACTCCCCTGGAGATGGAGATCAGCTGAGTGCTGGCAGCATAGGAAGTCACCTCGCTGCAGTGCACAGGGATGCTGTGCATGCTGGTGACTGTGCCTGGACTGCAGAGATTCCAGCCCCTTGAAGCAGCTGGAAATGCTCAGACACCCCAGGGATGCTGGGATGAGCTCAGGATTGGATTTAACCCTCCATTATCCCCGTTCCCCCTGTGCTGGGTCTTAAGATGATGTAGCTACAAGCAGATCTTCCCCTAGAAAGGCTCTGCTGCAGCACTCTCCAACACAAGTGCTTTCAAACATCAAGGTCCCCTGCCCACGCCTGGCTCTGCCCTCCAAGGGCCACGGGCTGTGCCCCTCACCTGTCGTGCTCCTTGTCCACGAGATGGTACCGTGCCCGGAATGCCACCAGCCGGGCATAGTAGGCTGGGGCAGGGATGGAGACGGAGCGGGTGCAGCGCACGTAGGTGTGGCACAGCTGGTACGTGAGGATCTGCAGCTCGTCCGCCGTGAACCGGTTGTCATCCCACAGCACGTAGTAGTGAGACGGCCGGCTCGTGCCCTGGGGAGGAGGGGGCCAGGGTGAGAGGTGCTGCCTGCACCTAGAGGCAGCTGCCTCTCATCCCCATCAGTCCCTCCCTCATCCAAATGATCTGTCATCCAGCCTGGGCAGGAGGGATGCCTGTGCTTCCCTCCCGTGAGAGCCCTACACAGCAAGGCAGGCAGCCCTTGGCACCAAGGTACAAAGCAGTACTAACGCTGCTGCCTGGTGCCTGTTCCCTCTGTGCCACACAGCCCACTGCATCCCCCACTGCATCCCCCACTGCATCCCCACAGACCCAGGCCAGCTCCCGCTGTCTGCACAGGGGAGGGGAAGCCGAGCAGTCTCCCGTCTGGAAGCAGCTGCAGATTACACAAGTGCAGTTTTTCCAGCCCAGTTTCTGACTAATCTTGGCTGCCTGCAGCCAGGCAGTTGCAGAGCAGGCAGGGGGGGCTGGCCTGACTCTCCTGCCCACGGCCAGACAGCAGGTCTCTGCTGACAACCAGGCACCCCAGCGAGCCCAGCACGCTCAGAAAGCAGCTGACAAGCTGCTGAATTGGCCAGTCTGAAGGAGGAAAATCTCTTAGGAGAGACCCTTGGCTCCAGGAGAGAAACCAAGTATGTGCTGTACAATGCAGCAGCAGCACAGATCCAGCACCTGCTCGCCAAATCGCCGCAGTGGCAGCTCAGATCCAACTGTCCTCAAATCCAACTGCCCACGTCTCCATGCTAAAAGGAAGCTGTGACAGGGCCAGGACAAATGCACAAGAGCACAGTCTGCCAATAACAGCCAAAAAACCCAGCAGCACCCCAAGAGCCAGCGCTGGAGCATGGTACCTGAATGCCTGCATGACTGCACAGGTAGAAGTCAAACTCAAAGGGGTGGGTGATGTTGGTATCCACTGTTGTTCCTGCTGGGATGTTCCCACTCTTTCCAATCTGCAGGGAATAAAAAGAGATCCAAACACTGCAGAGTTTGGTTATTTCCAGTTGCCAAGAGCACCATCCTTAACACAGCTCTCCTGCCCCAGGATCATGGTGAAGGGTCCCCATCTCAGTTTGAGACTCCAAGTGCCCATTCAGGGGGGACAGAAGCAGTTCATCCTACTCTGCTCCCTGCCCAAACAGGCCTGTTGGCATTTTTTGCAGGCATCAACACCAGGCATGACGTGGAGACATAGCCAACAGCACAGGAAAGAGCAGCAGGGTGAGGGCTGGGCAGGGGCCCATCCTGCTACAAAGATGAGGATTAAGTGAGCAAAACTCCAGGGATCCCTGTAGAGCATGTGCTGGAGTCTGTGCCACAAGATACTAGGGTTTTTATATCCTGATCAAAAACTGTCCTTAGTTCCCAAGATTAAATCTTCCTGTTTGTGTGGAGCAGTCTGGTTCGACTCAGTCTAACCATTAAATTCAGATGAAATCTAGGAATAGTGACAGCAATCAATGTTACTGCAGAGCACACATGAACAAGCTGCGAGCAAGCCAGGGGTTATTCAGCCTGTCACGTCAGCAACTCCAGCTATCACCAAAACAACAGATGTTTTCAAGCTGACAGAGCTATTTCAAGAGTCACCAGGATCATCAGCACCCAGTAACACATAATAACAGCAAACAGCTGGCTGGGGTTCTAGAAGCAGACTAATCCGTGTGGCTGTAGGAGTCCACTGAGCAGCATGTTTCATTCAGAACAAGCTCTCCCTGCCAGTGGTGAGATTTCCCCTCGGCAAAGCCAGGGCTGGCTCTTCCATCAGACAGGGATGAATCAGCCGCCTCCAGCCCCGGCAGCCTGCAGCACTCACCCTCTCGTTCTTGTCTGCACAGAAGAGACGGGTGTGATGCCTCTTCTGGACGACGATGTAGGTGATGCCAGGCTGGTAATCCTTTTCCAGTTTGATGCAGGCATCTCGGATTGCCAGGAGCTCATAGTGAAGGATCTGGAGAGACAAGGGCACACAGAATGAGGGGACACACCAGCACCCAGCTGGCCCCGGACTCTTTAGGAACCTCACAGGAGCCAGTGCAGCCCTGCTGGCCAACAGGGACCTGAGGGCTCCTCACCTGTGGGAGCTGCCCCTCAGGAACACCGTCACGGTAGAAGATGATCCTGGTGGGTTTGAAGCGTGTGGATTTGTAGAATTGGATGAGGAGCTCCCTCACCATGTAGGACAAGTCCTCGATGATCTCTTGGCGAGGACGCTGCACGCGCACCGTGGCACAGTACCGGCTCGGGTGGGCATCCATGCTGCCCACAACCTGCAGGACAGACAGGCCAGGCCCACGTCTTACACCAGGAAGGACAGAGGGGATGTGGGACATTCCCAGCCTCCACCTGCTTCCCACACACACAGCTGGCCATGGGCAGAGCACCTGAACTCACAGATCAGATGGGACAGCAAATACTGTACAGACAATCAGTGCCCAAAAGGGACATCCCTGGTCATGGCCACATCCTGATGTCACACTCTGTCATGCCCTTTGCAACATTCATGAGAATTTCCAGTGAGACAACTTTGGTTGGTGTCACCGAATGCCGTGGCTGTGGGGAATGCTGTTGCTCTGCCTGGCAGTGAGAGGGAGTGGGGCTGCCCCAGACAGCCATGGGCTGCCCTAGATGGCCACGGGCTGCCCCAGACAGCCACAAGCTGCCCAAGGACATGGTGGGTTGAGTCACTGCATGGCAGCCAATGAACAGGGAGTTCCCACTGCAGCGCAGGGCAGACCTCAGACACATCAGAGCAAGAGGTCAGGGGCAGCCTGGCTTGGCTGTGACACAGGGCTGGGGGCACAGTGTGAATCAGGTGCTGGCCCATGCTGGGGAACAGAGCCCAGCTGCCTCACTCCCCACGCTCAGCAGTGACTGCGCTGTGTGCCCAACTTCCCCTGAGCAGAGGGGAAGCACCACAGACTCCACATCCTCAGCAGTGTGAATCTGCTGCCCCTGCCCTCCCCAACACTTTCACTTTCACTTTGCAAACAGATCTCTGGGGTTGGGGCTCCTCCACCAGAGCCAATGTGTACAATAGAAACTGTTTCTTTCATTTCAGCCAGAGACTCGCTGCTATTGTCTAATCAGCAACACACCAAGGACAAGATCAAGCTGCTCCAAAGGCTCTACCTCCCCTGCAGCTTCAAAAAAGCATTCTCCTCCCCTGCAGCTTCAAAAAAGCTTTCACAAAAATTAAGAAAAAAGCCCCAGTGGTCCTGCACAAACCACAAAAGATGTTTTCAGAGGGGAAGCTCTGCCGCCAGGAAACAGACTGCTCTGTCCCACCCACACCTACAGCAAACAGCCCAAAGCCTTTCCCAACCCCTTCTAATTAAGAAAAAAACACTCCTCCAAAGACGCATTTGCATGCCAAGGAAAACCTGAGCTGTGAGTCCTGGAAAGTTAAGAACTCAATAGGAAAATGCTGACATGCTTATCCTGCATGGCAACGAGCACAGGGCAGTGTCTCCCAGCCCAGTGGAGGGCACAAGCTGTCCCTGGCCCCGCTGGCACCGAGCAGCGCTTCGCTCTGTGGATGCTCATTATTCATTTGAGAAGACAAATCCTCCTCCACAAAGGGCTTAGAAGCCCAGTCGCCCCAGTTTTCCCCATGTCCCAAACCCCAGTTCTACAGCAGGGGAAAGGATAGACATGCCCCAGGATGATTCCATGCAGCACCAAGCTCTCAGCACACTCCGGGCCACGCTCAGGGCCGGCACATCACGAGCCCCATCTGGTGGCAGCTGCCAGTCTCCCTGCAGCTCCCAAAAACTGCAGTTTCCCTGCGGAGAGGCAGGAGGGGATCGGGACACACCTCCCCAGGACTGGGATAAAAAGCCTGACAGGGTACAAGCCTACCCTGAGAAGTGTCATCATGGGAACAGCAGTAACACATGGACACGAGTCCCAATCCACCTCCTGCAACCTGCAGGGTTTTTGGGCACCAAGCTGTGAACTTACAGCCGTTATGGAGGGTTTCTTCCCATCTCCTGCTGGCGGGTGAGTGACATCAGCCCCGAGGAAGATCACCGGCTGCTGAAAGACAGCAGAGCTGGTGGGAGAGAAGAGAAAACAAGCAGTCAGCCTTTGGGGCCATCTCAGCATGATGTACAACCCAATGGATGTGAGCAGATGACGTCGAGAACATCTCCTGACCTCCAGCTCTGGCCTGGACACATCAACAGCTTGTTATCAACAAAGTGAAAAAACTTACAAACCCCCATTTGAAAAAGCTACTTTATGGAGGCTCCCTCTTCTCCATGTAAAGCCAGGCAAGCAGCACCACTGCTTGGGATACAACCCCAAAACCATGAGAGGCAGTGGCCGTACGAACCGCTGGTGAGGCACAAGGATGTTGTTGATCCCGCCAAGCTTGACGTTGATCTTGAGGCAGAGGTTGGAAAGGGTCTGTGGGGAGGTTTTCACCACATTCTTGACCTGGACGCACTGTGTGGCCATTCCCAGGAGAGTGTCCCCAACACGCTTCACCTCGGCTGTGGGCAGATGAAGAAGGTGAGCACACAGGCAATCAGCACCTCACTGCTTCCAGCAGCACTCTCGGGAATGGGGAGAGAGAGCCCTGCAGGAGCCAGCCCTGCTGAGCCAGAGCAAAGGCCTTCTCTCTGTGCTCGCCCCAGACGCACCGTACACCGGCGTCTTCCCTGGCAGGATGACAATGATGAGCTGAAGCCCTGAATAGGTGTTCTTGAGGTGTCGGAACATGGGCTCCACGCTGTCTGCACCCTGGGCATACTTGCAGAAGCAGGGCTGGCCCTGGATTGGCATCCCAGCGTCCTTGGAGATCTTGCGCAGCTGGTCTGTGAAGTTCCTGTGCCAGGAGGAGAAGCTGTGAGCCCTGAGCCCTCCTGCAGGGCAGCTGTGCCACCGAGCACGGAGCCCCACGGCTGAGTCCCACAGCATGGGACAGACAGGGCCATCTCATCACCTGTTGGTGGCACTATGGCACCCAGCACATGCAGGGCACAGGAAACACCAGACCAGCACATGTCAGGGCTGAATTGTCCCCTCTCAGTGCCCTCTAACCCACATACTGAACCTTTCTAATGTGATGGAGCTGAGCTCTTCTCCCTTAGGAAGCTGGACCAGCAGGGAACAAACCTGCTGCCTGTGACAGCTGATTTCCAGGTGACTGCAAAGCTGATGCCAGCCTGCACTTACCACAACTCAGCCACACTCTGGATTTTTGAAATGCCAAGGATTGATTTGATGTGGTGAGAGCCAGAGGGAACACAGGACTCACAGCTCTGCTGCAAAGGGATCATGGGAGGAGTATGGTGTCACTCCCACCTGCACCCAGGTACTGCAGACATGTACTCTCTGAACTCTTCCAAACCCCAAACACTGACCATGCCAAACACCCAGAAGAGACATACAAAGGGCTCACCTCAGTGCATCCACTCTCAGTCAGGAGAAACCTGAGGCCTCAGCAGAATCCAAGACCAAAGTGACCATTTTCCTAAATCAAATAAACTGTTCCTGCTCTGTGTCACTTTGCTACAGAAACATATTCTCTAAGCTAACAAAGCTTTTCAGAAAGCCCAAAACTTCTCTGTAATAACCCATGGGAAGTTAGGATGATTCCTACAGGAATTATATAATTTCAGACTATTGGGGAAACTTTTAATCCTCAGAACCCCTTCTCTCTGGGGAGATTCAAACTAGAAGGGTCCAATACAGCTTTAGAGCTGGCAGTTTCAGCTCCTAATACTGCAGCTCCCTGATGCAAAGAGTAGATTGAGAAAAGCCTGACTGATGGTTCACAGGTACTCACTCCAACCTGGCAGCTTTGTGATGGCTTAGGGACCGTTTGCAGCTGGGACAAACAGTTAGGCTCTCTGGATAAATCTAAAGCAACGGGAACTGGACACCCCACATCAGATTGGTACAACAAACAGTGGAGCTCCCTGCGGTGCCAGACACGCAGCCCCCAGCTATGAGTAGCAGTGTGGCTGTCCCTGGAGCCATGGCCCCTCTGGCTTCCCCCACCCACATGGGCTGCCCCTTTCCTTACTTCAGCACCTCCTCTCGACACTGCTTCTGCGGGGCAAAGCAGGCAATGGCCCAGACTTTGATCTCAATGCCGTTGTAGAACTGCTTCCCTCGCATGTCCCACACGCCCTGGTTGGGAGTTGCAATGGCCCGGTTCTGCAAGGCAAACAGAGCGTCAGAGCGCGGCCGCAGCCTGCCCGGCCCCGCAGCCCCAGAGCCCCTGCACGGGCTGGGGCTGTGCTCCCTGTTCCAGTGCTGCAGCTGGAACTGACTCCCTGGCAATGGGCAATCCACAGCCTCAGCTCCTCAGCAGTGACAGAAAATTCACCCAAGCTGCGCTACCCTGAGCACCCCTCTCCTCTTCGTCTCATCATCAATGACTCTTGGCTACAACTTTCAGACCAGTTATATTGCAAAAAATTCAAAATACACCAAGCCAAGGCACTTCGACAAAACATTTCAGCTCTAACATGAAGGCAACACAACTTTTGCTCAGAAACAGTGTTTCCAGGTGTGATAGAATCTCCCTGCACAGTGCAGCCCAGCCTAGGCAAGGGAAGCCCCACTTACCCGGCCTCCATACTGCAGGATGGGAGCCGGCAGGACCCGCCCTGTCACCTCCGTCATATCATCCTTCACCTTGATCCCAAACTCCTGAATGTATGGATCCAGGTTGTAGCTGGCATTCTTCATCTGCAGAGGGAAGGAAGGGCCGTGGGGGGGAGTGAGACCAACTGCTGCATTCCAGGCAGCTGTGGCTGGCCAGGAAATGTGGGCACCTGAAGCCCTGTTCTCCACAGAGCTGCAGGTGGAGAAACTGTGTCAAGGGAAGGTGAGCAGATCAACACTGGGGCCCAAACCCTCTCCAGCAAACTGACCCACGGGGACCTGATTTTGAAACACACTAACCAGTGCAACTAACAGCACAGCCTGCTTCTGGGATTTAAGATTTCAACAGGAAGGTTCAGACTGGCAAGAAACTTATCAAGAGTCCCAGAAGGAATACTAAATGTCCCCGGCTTCAAAAGCCCAGATGCATGCATTTGGGGAACAACAGCCCCATTAATCATTGGCCAGGCACAGACAGAGCTCCTGTACTGCAGCCCCACCACACACAGCCCCACGTACACCCACAGCCAGGGGCATGTCTCTAAGCTGTTTCCCAGTTTTAGTTCCAGCTCCCTTTGGGTCAGGTTTCATTAGTGTAAGGGCCTGAATTTGCTGCACGTGTATTTGCATGGTCACTTAGAGCCAGACTCTTCTGTGCCAGTGTCCATGACATGCACAGAGGCACCTCTGTCCAGGGATTCAGTGGGAAGAGGGGGATAAAACCCCACCATTAACTTCACCAACACCTTCTCAGCAGGTCACAGCTCTCCAGTGCACAGCAGTTGAGGAGCAAGGTCCATCATAGACACAATGCCATAACCTGCCATTGGTGCCACAGCCCCAACCCCGTTCCCCCCAGGGACTTGTGTCACATACCAGGCGACTGATCTCTTCCTGCCTGTCTGGGGCAGACCTGGCTGTTGCTTTTATCATGGTTGATGTTTGATTGTCTGTGAGCTTCTTGATGCACCTCTGGCCAGCCACGATGTTACACACCTGCACGGGGAGGGGACAGACAGCAGCCATGTGTTGGGGACAGGTAAGACAAGTGGGGACCACAGCTGAGTACAGCCCCAAACCACAGGTGCCAACACTCACCTCCAAGGGAAGGTACGTGTGTTTCTGTTCCTGGCCAACCTGCAGACAGGGCAGGTGAGGGTATTTCAGCTGCAGGTTGTATTTCTGCTTGAAGTACTGAGCCACTGTGCACTCCACTGTCTGACCACTCTCCAGCTGCAGCGGGAACCTGGCAGAGCAGGACACAAGGGATGCACCTACTCAGAACAGACACTTTCAGACCTCAGGCACTATGCACTGTGGCAGGGAAGAGGGAGCTGCCAGGCTCCCCACCCTGAGCTGCCATACAACAAAGTAAAAAGCACAACAGTGGTATTTTCAGAAATGGAGTCAAGAATACTCTTACCCCAGTGTGGGACTGAGGTCCCTAAATAAAGCTCTCCCTCACTAATCCAGCTAATCAGGGCAAATGTTTATTGCAGGACATGCCACACATGCCATGGCTGGGCACAAAAATATAGCACACTGGCACTCAGGAGGGCTTCTGTGCCTGGTGTGCCCTGGGAGCTGAACTGAGCTCCAGGGAAAGGCTAACTGAGCTCTCCAGGTACAGAACAGCAGTTGCAGCGTGGGCAGAGGGAGGCAGGAGGGGAACATTTCCCTTCAAAAACAGAAGAGGGAAAAAAATCAAACTTCCTGACTGCAGGGCTGAGAGGTGCCACAACACCCGCAGCTGGAGTGCAATACCGATCCTCAGCCAGCTCCCAGCTCCATAACAGCTCCATGAAAATGCAGAATTGACCTGATATTCTTCATAGAACCAAAATTACACGAGAGCCAGGCTGACTACACCAGCAAGGTGCCACATTCCTCCTGCGCTCGCCAAGCCCCAGGGCTGTGACCCAAGGGTGCTGGCGCACAGGAGATACTGAGGGGTGCCCAGGCCCAGCCTGTTCCCAGGCACACACAAAAAATTCCAAGGCAGACACTCATGTTAGCCCCTAACAAAGTCTCTGCTCTGGCAGTGACTATTTTAAGAATGAAGAAAACCAAACCCGGAGGTAAAAAGTAGGACAATTCCTGGCATGTCAGCTCCCGCCCGCCGCCACGCTCTGCATGCTAGACACAGCATCCTCTGCGCTCCCATCTCCCTGCATCCCACTCCACACATGGCACAGGGTTGCAGAGCCCCACACACATCTCCCTTTGCCATCAAAGACTGGAGCTTCCTGTCCAACTCTCCCTAATGACATCAGCAGCTGTTAACCAGGACAACAGCATGGATTTTTCCAAGGGCATCTGCCCACCCGCCTTACGTCTGGTGGCTGGCTGGCCGTCGGGTAACGTTACACACACGGTATTTCCTCTTCATCTGCCCACAGTGGGTCACCTCCACCTTCAGACCTGATGTGAGACAGGGAGACACAACACAGTCAAGGTGAAGATAGGAGCAATTCCCCTTTGCCCAACTTCCCCGGGACACTGCCTACAGCTTCCTTAACTAATTCCCTGCTTGCAGACACCCCAACAACAGCATGAGAGAGGCAACAGTGCCCCAAAAGACATTTAAAATGTGCAACCCCTTTACCCCCACCTCGCTGCAGGGGTTGGGTGGGACACAAGGCACGGCCAGTGTCAGGGGACAGATCCCAGAGCTCCCTGGGGGCTCTACCTTTGATCTCCTTGGTGAAACGCACTCTCTGCGAGTCCGTCAGGGGTTTTGGCTGCTCGTCGATGTTCCGGATGTCCAGCACCTCACACATGAACTCGATGACAGGCTGGGCTTTGTAGAAGGCAGTGGCCGACACTGTGGGACAGACAGCACGATGTGTCTCTGCTCTCAACCAGCCTTCCTGAACACACCCAGCCCTCCCACTGCAGCTCCCCAGCATGAGAAATAACGTCACCATCGATGTTGAGCATCATCTTCCACATGGCAGGCCGGACTGACTGGTGAAAGCCGAACCAGACCTCCCTGCCCCCTCCCAGGGGGTGGTAATAGCCTTCAGGGGGGGAGAAGAAGGAGCGGCCAACAGGAGTGTACCTGTGAACCAGGGCAAACCATGTCAGTGGCACACACTGGGCCCATGGCAGCATCTCCAGACTCCCGAGCTGGCATTCACCCTGCCAGCTGCATGAACCCCTCTATTTCTTTTGCAGGAGCACCCAAGGACATGGCTGGCACAGTTGCCTCCTCCAATGACTGTCAAGGCCAGTGCCAGCCACAACAGCCTGCCAAGGGCAGCAGTCCCCTCCCCTCCCTGGCACAGCCCTGTTGGCCCTCAGTGTAGGTACCTCATGGAAGCCAGGTGCCTCATGGCAACATCCAACGCCTGGACGGACTCCAGTGGGACGGGGATCTGCCCACTGACCAGGGCCTCGTGCAGCATGCGCCAGCTCACAATGGCCATCCATTTGATAGAGACCTTAAATATCCTGTCCTTGCCTTCCCCCGGGATTGTCACCTCAAAGTCAACCTGGGTGCAGGAGGGAAGGGACAGTGACCATGGCATCCCCATGAGGATGAGGAGGGGGTGGTTTTCTGCTGGTCTTTCTCAGGCAGGAGGGAGGTCACAGTGCCCACATGGGGCTCACTGCCCCATGGATTACCCTCTTACCCTCTCGTTCCCGATGGGTAAGGCCGTGACAGTGTAGATGTTCTTCTTGCCATCATAGACTGGTTTTCGGTCACCAAAGATCTGCGGTTTGAAGTGCTGCACCATGTACTCCACGACTTCCCTACGCAAGCAAGATAGAGGGGCACGAGGAGAGAAGGGAGAGGTTTGTTTTGTCATTTTCTTTACAGCCTGATACCTTCTGCAACCTGTCCAGCCACCCCAGCCTCCCTCCCTGGGGCAACTGAGAGCAGAGCTGAGACCCCTGGGGCAAGAAAGCTCCTGGACAAGCAGCCACATGCCTTGTCCCACAGCCCAGTAGATTGGCTTTGGCAGAAGGAGCGTACATGGCACAGGGGAACACACAGGGGCTGGAGCTGCCATGGTGTGACTCGCTGCTGAAAGCACGTGCAGCATCTGCTCACTGGCCCTCAGGGCACAAAGCTCCCCAGGCTGCAAGGGCAGGAGGGGACAGGCAGTGAAGAGCACATCAAAAAGAAAAACAAAGAAAAGTACACGATGGCCTGAGGTCTGGGCTTGCTATTTTTAAATTAGGGATTGTTGCCAAAATAGCACAGCTGCTCTGGAGCAGCAGGGACTGTGCTGAGGCTCCAGACCCCTGATGTTCCCAGGCCAGGAACCAGCACTGCTGCACAAATACGGCTGGGGGGTCCAGCCACCTGTGGGCATCATGCAGTGCCGTGACCCCTGCCACAGCTGTGACCCCTGCCATAACGGTCACAAAGACAGAGACAGGCACTTAGAGAGCCTCCACAAGGAAAGTGGAAGCAGGGAACAAGTGCCAAAACCTCTAATACTTGCCTTAC
The DNA here is from genome assembly GCA_013400955.1 of Drymodes brunneopygia. Classification (NCBI taxonomy): domain Eukaryota; kingdom Metazoa; phylum Chordata; class Aves; order Passeriformes; family Petroicidae; genus Drymodes; species Drymodes brunneopygia. The sequence goes on from VZTZ01012615.1 coordinate 81,218, forward strand.
CTGTTGACTCTGCGTGGACATTTATCGGGTTTGATATCCACTTCATAATGATACACATCGATCTTGGGAATGTCCACTTCAAAGTAGTTGGCCAAGAGCTTGATGGGCTTCCCGACAGTTCCTATCCCGGGCCGACGCGGCGCTTGAAACACCTGCTGCAAGGGGGGCAGGTATGCGCCTGCAGCTGGGGGAGAGAGCACAGGTCAGGAGGGCTCAGAGTGACCCCACACCCAGACAGACAGACAGATCTCACAGGGTAACAGTGCTCTCCATCACCACATCCTGAACTGGAAGGTGTCCCACTACCCCTCCTCCTGGCAAGAGGTGGCAGTGGCAGAGCGCAGAGCAGCACACCAGGAAGCAGCTTCCCTTGGCACCATCCGGGGAGCACTGGTGCCAGTTGAGCTGTTGAAAGGCAGTGCCAGGCCACAGTGGCCCCACCAACTCCCTCAGCACAGGCTCCAGCACTGCCCCCTCCTATGCAGCACCAGCTGCAGCATCACGGTGCCCCTTTCCAAGGGGATGCAATTCCCTGGATATTCTGGCAGCAGGGACATACAGACACGTGCGTTTCCCCTCCATTCTCCAGCAAATTCCAACTCACTGCTGGAGGGAGGATGCCACAAGAAACAGGAAACACATTATTCCATCTGCACTACACAATTGTTGAACTGTTGGCTTTTACAAAAAAAAAGCCCAAAACAAATCCAAGCCAATCCCAAACTCCCGCTTGAAGCAGTGTGGGGATCTGTAAAGAGGGAAATACCAGTTTTTCCACAATTCCCATTACACAGACTCACTTAGGAAGTTCTGGAGATGCAGGATGGTACCAGCACATGGCTACAGGACTGAGCTGCATTTCTAAATCAACAGCACCCCTGGACCCAAATATATCTTAAAATATTGCCAAAGAATTATGCCACCCTGCTGCTCTCTGGGGTGAGCTCTGCCCTCCCTGCCCCATTCCCACTTTGCCCATCTCCACCCCTCCCAGTTTGCACCTTTTATTTGTTCCTCAAGCCCCACGAAGTCCGAGCCAGCTGGGCCGGTGTAGGGATCAAGTGTGGGGGTATTTGGAGTGCTCCATCTGCGCTACCAACTGTCCACATCGGCCCACAGACAGCAACCCAGCTCCAATTCAAGCTCCTGAACACATGGTGCTTTTAGCACCCCTTTCTCCCATCCACTTTCTTTTTAAATCCAAATTTCCATTCCAGGCTAAAAATATCAGAAGCAGAAAAACAGTAGAGCAGCAAACTAAGGTTCAAATTTGCATTTTACTTTTGCACCCAAACTTCACAAGACTTTTCTTGCCAATGGGAAGGCCACCAGTGCTGCAGGACACCAAGGAGATGGGAAAACTCCAGTGAGCATCCAGGGGCTGAACTGCAGAAGTTAATGCTCCAAAGCCAACCTCTATTCCTGCTTCTACCCTATGACAAGAGCTCAAGAGATCCAAAATCTGCCAGGAGCCCCAAGCCTGAGCTAACCTGGCCCCAGCACCTCCTTGGACAAGGCAGCACAGGACTTGGAGCAAGGTGGGGATCCCCGAGTCCAGTGCAGGGCTCAGACCCTGCAGGCACCCGCAGCTGCCCCAGGACAGGGTGACTGCCAGCCGCCCCCAAAAAACATCTGCACTGAGCTTCGGAAGCAGCTTGTTTGAAGGAACTGATTTTCAGATGAGCTGCTCCCCGTGTAAGTCATGTCTCCACATGATCAACATTTCTTGGCAGTGGCCAGCTCCCTGGCTGCGAGCTGATGCATTTTTAAATCATGGCTCACAAGCAATGAGGTATTTGCCAGTGCTGCTGGAGCCTCCAGTCCCTGAGTTTGAGTGAGGAACCACATCACCCACCTGCAAGATCTGTCAGGGGACAGCAGCTCAGTGCTGCCTTTCCTGCAGCCACATCAAGGCCAGCACCTGCAGCTACTCCTCCTTTGGATCATCTCACCCCCCAGACAATCCTGGCAGCAGGACGGCAATTCCATGTGCCCATAGTAACCCCACAGAGGTAGGGAACACAGGGCAGTGGCCACAGCTCGACAGCTGCTCAGTGGCACTTGGGTGCCAAAGAGGAGCTGAAGCCAGTTTGGGGCTGGCACGAGTTGCAGAGGTGTGACCAATTCCCCCCACACCAATCCCACACCTGGCACTGCTTCGCTCATCCCAAAACTAAGGCTTTGCCATGCAAACCCTCTTGCCAGAGGATCCCCAGATGCTTCATAAACATAACACCCTGCAATTAGGCTCATGAATCACAGGTGAGGGAAGGAGCCAGCCTCCAGCAACACAGAACTTGGCTCAGAATTTTGATGGGACACAGAAGATACAGCAAATGCAGGGCAAGATAAACAGGTAATGTGGCCAGAGGGAGCAGCACCTGATAGCACAGGAGATGCTCTGCAAAAGACCAGGGCAGGACCATGACCAGCATCGAGGATGGGCAAGTTCACCCCTGGACTGTCTCAGAGGGTTTTATTTTGGTGACCACAACATACAGTCCCTGAATGTGACAAGCTAAAGCAGCTGCCCAAGCAGCACCTCCAGCACGTGAGTCGGGCTCTCACCTGGCCTTGGCTGCTTCAGCCCAGGTGGGAGAGTCCCCAAAACTCTTTGGTGAACATGCAGGTTTGGTTGATCCTTTCACATGCCACTTTCCTGCCCTGGGGCACTCAGGGTCCCTCCAGGATGCTGCCAGGGAATCCTGGGCAGCTCCACTGTCATTCCTAGGCACCTCACGCCTGAAGCCGGCTCAGGACAGCAGAAAAGGTGTCAGCAAGAAGAAGCCTGGTTAAAAAGCTACCCAGAGTGAATGGAAACGGGAGCTCCTGCATAGGGGGGTTTGGCTCCTGCATACCTCGACTCTCCATGGCGAAGCTGCACAGGCTCCCACTTTGTCATGTAAATGCGGGCGCCGGGGCCGGGGGCTGCAGGGCGAGTGTTGTTCCTGCAGCACAATGCGGCCAGTGAGCGGGATGAAATCCGCTGCCATTAGAAATTCCGCGGCCCGGGAGGAATCACAGACTTTCGCACACAAAGCCGTGCCCTGGGGACGCGCCGGCGGCGGAGCATCGACGCCCTTGCGCCGGGTACCGCGGGCAGAGACGGCGGCGAGGGCAGAGCCACCGAAGTGAAAGCAAGTTAGAGGTAATTAGCGCTGGAATACGTTTTGTTTCTGTTATTTATTGTAACAGCTGGGGAACACGACCCGCTGCCCAACAGCTGCCTGCGCCGGGCGAAGCCGCCGGTGGGACGGCATGAAATTACCATGTCATTGAAATCCTCTCCAGCGCCGCATTCAGCCGAGGGGCCGCGGCAACGGGGCCCAGACAAAAGGGAGTTTTATTGCGGCGGCGGCGGTGGCGGGTCCGTGCCGGCCCGCAGTCCGCACACCCACCGGCCAAAATACAGCCGGGAATCGGAGAGGTGCGGACGGGGCCGCGGCACAACAAATGCCACCGGACACGCAGCGTGGTCCATCCTCACCCTGAGACATCTCCCATCCTAAACCACCCCAGAAACCCCCGGGAAGTGAAATCCCTGTCGGGGAGCACAGCAAAGGGCAGCACCAGTGGGAAAGGCAGCTGCTGGGGTGGGTGAGCAGTTGGCATTCCCGATCTCCAGGCTCGACACCTTCAAAACCACTGGCTCTAAGCAGTGACCAATGCCATTCTATGCAGCCCAGATTTCAAAAAGCCCCATCTCAGCTCTGCCAACACAGACATCGCTGCCTGCTCCTTTCCAAGTGCCCTGAGCATGGCCAGGGTCACACAGCTGTGGGTGCTTTTTGGTTTGACACCAAACTGAGTTTCAGCAGGCGACACACACATGGGACAGAGGCTCTGTCTGCAGCCATCACAGCTCAGCATTAAACCTGCCTGTGCCCCAGAGCCTGGCTACTAAGGACAAGGCTGAGCTGCCCAAGCTCTGCTCCTGCCCTGCACTGGGGTGGCTGCACACAAAAAACGAGCCAAAATGGGCTCTTAACTGTTTTACTACAGTACTGACATCTGAAAGCAGCTGAGCTCCTTGTATCCTCACACTAGACATTGCAAAGGACACTGCTGTCCTTTCCACCTGGAAATCACGGGTGACACCCTAAAGTGCAAACTCTAAACGTGCCTGGCCAAGCTGGGTGTCCCTGCACCCTGGGACGTGCAGTCCTGCAGGCTGAGCAGGGTAGGAGCATGAAGCTGCGGGTGCCGCGACAGAGCACAAGGAACAGCAGCAAGAGCAGAGCCAACTCCATCACATCCGCACGCAGGGGCTGTAGTCCGGCTGCTCTGGCTCTGGAGAGCAGCCTGGTGATGCCAGAGGTGTGGTGGTGCTGGCCGTGAGGACATGGTTCAATCACAAGCCGACCCGCGAGGGTCCTGCCAAGCTGGCCTCAGCTGTCCAGCAGCTCTCTTTTCCATCCCTCTGATGGGGTTTGAAAAGCACCGGCACAGCAAGTGCTAGCATCCCTGCTGAGCACACCGGCTGGCACATCCAGGCTGTGTGACTCTGCACGGTGACCCTGCGGTCCCTGCTAATGGTGTCTGGGCCGGGCAGAGACTGACACTCCCTGCCAGCCCCGCGGGGGTCTCCCGCTGCTCCTGCACTGCCCAGGCAGCAGCCAGGGACGCGCAGAGCTGGGAGTGGCAGACAAAGGCGACCCCCAGTGCTGGAGGGACAGGACAAAGGCGACGCCGGCTCCTCTCCATGTCCCACCGCACCCCCGCAGTGCCACTGGCTCCCGGAACGCAGGCTGAACCCGCCCGTGGCTACGCATGGATCACCCTGCCCAAGGAGCAGCTTCTCTGCCTGATTTGGCTTCCTCCTCGCATCTGCCATCTTAATAACTTGTCTGTGTTTTGTTCTTCCCAGGGTTTAGGGAGAGGCTGCAAAGAGTGTTTAGAGATAAACCATCCGTGCTGTGTCTCCAGGCAAGGTGCTTCTCCTGGCTTTGTTTCTCGGTCTAATCCCGTCCCAGAACCAGGCATACGCAATTTCGTGTTTCCTGAAGATAAAGAGCCCCAACAGACGGAGCAGCTTTGGGGTTTTTGCAAGGTTTTGCACAGGAAGACAACGGTTGAGATTAACAGCCTTTAGGAAGTTTGCAAGGGATAAAGAAAACTAAAAGTTGTGGGAAAATAAGTTTAGTTTTTAAAACCACTGCGTGTATGTGTGTCCCTGAGAGCTGCCTGTGGGTCACAGGTCCTGCGTTCTCCCGCTGCCTTTCCAGGTATCTCCACGTTGGGCACATCCAGGCACTGGCCAGTTTCTGCTTTATTGCCCTGATAAGCCACAGCATCATCAGAGCTCACATGCAAGGCTCAGCCCACACCCCGGGTCTGGCACAAGCAAAGGGGTGCCACAGCAGGGCAGGATTCACAGCAGCTCTGACAACATGGGGTTCATGTGTTCCCACCCTGCCCACGGGGTGAACCCGGGTGGGAGCAGATATCCCCCAGCCAAATCTGGGGACAGAAGGGGAAACTCCCAAGGGTGCAGCATCAGAGCCCTGCTCCCAGTGCAGCCCTCAGAGTGTCAGGGACTGAAACCCAAACCTGTCCATCGAGTGCATCCCCATCCCAACACAAGAGATTCTTTTAAAGCACCTTAAGAGCATCAGTTTAGGCTGGGGTAGGAGGGTGCCCGGCAGCGTTATCTGCGTGGCCCTGAGGCAGCAGCACTGCTATCACCCCAAGGCGTCGGCAGAGCCCGCGGTGCCGCCAAATCACGGCTTCCAGAGGCCATAAATCAGCCCAAACACAAAGCGCCAGCAGCCAGAAGGTAACGCAGACACAGGGAGATTTCTGTGCCACACTTAAATTAAATATCATAAGGAAGGACTGAAGTTTGCAAACACTCAGCAGGTTTATGTCAGAATCTCACCAGGCTGATGTGTTATGGTGGGTGGCACAAGAGGGGTGGCAGGGCAGCAACTGCCGATCCCATTGCCCTGTCCCTCAGAAGGGCAGCAGCTCCCCATTCCCATCGTCCCGTGCCTCAGCAGGGCAGTGACTCGCGTCTTCATCACCCCATCCCTCCTTCTGCCTCATTTTAAGCACCAAAATCCTTCTGAGACTCAGTAACGCAAGTCGGCGATGCTCAGGCCAGGCACAGGAGCAAGCGGCTGCCGACGCGACGGCCTAGGGAACGGCTCTCCAAACCCCCGCGGAGCAGTCCGGCACGAAAGAGCACTGCCAGCTGCTCCCGTCCCCAGCCGGGCGTGTAGAGGTTGCGCCGGGGAACACAGGGCTACAGGGTGGCTCTGGAGCTCGGCCCCGCGGGGCCGTGCTCAGCCCCGGTTCCGCGCATGCCCTGGCACGGGGAGAGGAGACGCTTCGTGCTGTCACGGCACACGGCGTCGCCGGCCTCACGCCAGCTCCAGCCCGCGCCCCGCTCCCCGAACTCGGGGAGCCAGGGGATGGATGGGGAGCGGGGGGATGAAATGGGAGCTGGGGGGGATAAAATGGCAGCTAGGGGGTGCGATGGGAGCCAGGGGGGATGGATGAGGTAGGGGGAATGGAATGGGAGCTGGGGGAAAGGATGGGGAGCTGGGGGGATGCTGCTGGTGCTTTGTGCAGAACAGGCCCCTTGCGCAGGGCTCGCTCCGCGCTGTGGGGACC
>VZTZ01012615.1:88626-133512 GCA_013400955.1 Drymodes brunneopygia
TTTGCGGCCGGGCCGAGAAGGGCCCGCTGGGAGCCGGGTGTTGTGTCGGCCCTCGTACGGTCACTCCTCAGGTGCCCTGAACCTCGCCAGGCGGGAGCAGGGCAGGAATTCCCCGTGGCCCTGCTCCATGTAAATCGCTAGAACCGGGCAGAGCATCCCTTTTCCATCCCTTTTCCATCCCTTTTCCATCCCTTTTCCATCCCTTTTCCCACCACCTCCCAGACCTGTCCTTCCCAGGAAGAGCAAATCCCAACCCTGTGCCTTGACTTTGTCAATAGCATCATAAACCCCAGGAGCATCATTCCCACGGCTAGTCCAGGTGTGTGATCCTGACTGGGCCATTTCCAGGTGGAAAAGCTACAGGAATTCAGGCTGTCAAAGCATTTCCACCTCGTACTGTTCCCTCAAAGCGTGAGCAGCAGCTCCTGCTGTCCCAAGGGAGTGGCTGGAGCAGGACCCAGCTGGGATTTTGGAGTGGGAGTTGCATGGACACCAAGGCTGTGGCACAGAATCCTGCACATCATTCAGCCCTGGTTTCCTGAGGTTTGATCCAAGAGGTCTTTGCATCATGTTTGGGAGACACGAGGATAAGCAAACCTTGGGGTTTGAGCTCCTCAGGTTTCCGTGAGGCTGAGCAAGCTGAGTGCCAAAGCCCTGGGATCTGCCCTGCAAACAGAAGTGACACCTAACGTGGGGCTGCAGAAGGTGCCGGGGATTTCAGACAATCCTGGCCCGCTTTCAGTCACAGCTCCCACGCTCTGGCCTCCTCCAAAAGCTTTTCCTGTCCTTTCTGCAATATTTATAGTGCAGTGCAGCTGTCTGAGACAAACCCTCACCTCACAGAATGAAGATGAAGCAGCCAACAGCTCTTGTATTTATTCATTGCATCTCTCTAATATAGAATCCCATCTCCAGGCAGGTACAGTCCATGAACACCAAATTTTCTCTGTAGTTTCCCAAACTTTATAAAAATAGGCCCATCCTGAACCCCACCCCTGGGTTTGCAATTTCAGCTTCCTTTAGGATCCTGGGAGATGTCACCCATACGTATTTCTTTGACTTGCTAACTCTTAATGCATCAGAAATAGATACATTGTGGTAATGAGTTCCACAGGTGACGCATTGTGTACAAGTTTTAATTAAAAGTTAAATAGTTTAAGACATTTGTATACAGGCAACAGTATCGGTTGCTCACTCTGTACATTGCATTTATTGGACAGCAATAAGGAAAAACAGAACATTTGGCACGAGAATGCCAATTTTTTTTTATTATTATTATTATTATTTTTGGACACATGAACACAAAATATCCCTGCAGGCTAAAAAAAAAAAAATACATTGCAATTGTACACGACCAGCATCTTATTTCGACATGGGGCTGTGAGCCCCAGGACAGTTTAGAAAGTACCTCGTATTGCTAGAGACATACATCCAGTCCAAAGTTAATAAAATACCATTTGAAACATTACAAGTCTAACAATATAGAAACCAAAAAATTACATCAGAAGTCAAACTGAACAAATGCAAACATTTTACATTGAAGTTGCAGCCTCTAGACATAGAAATATGAAAATGTCAATAGCAAGGTCTAAGAAAATCTGTAAGTGATATTTAGTGCAAGATCTTTCCTCCAGTGCACAGGGAAAGAGCCTTGCAGTGGATCAGGATCAGGATGGATCCAATGCCCTTTGGCCCTGCCTTCTGAAAATGAAAGCAGAGTCACTCCCTCGCTATTGAGCAAGAAAACTCCTACAGCACATCCACAAAGGGGTTGGGGGTCGGGGCTGGCAGACAGTTGCTCTGAACGAGGGCCCTTCCCCATCCGAAGGGCCGGGCAAGGGTGGACACGGGGTGGACACGGGACCTCCCATGCACCGACCTCTGCGCCCTTCGGATGGAGCTCCAGGCACGACCCTGGGCAGCTCACAGCAATACAAGAGTCAAACTGGTGGACACAGGCTAACTAGGGATTGCCAGAGCTTGTTCAGAACTCAGCAGGGACAAAGCAAGCAGAACCGGGTGGAAAACAGGATTTCTGCCCCCTCCCCCCCTCCTTTTTTAATATATTTTTATATATATATATATCAATTACCCCCTTCCCCAACTCTTTGAACTTTGCTACATTTAAAATCTTTCACACCACAGAGCTAAACAGTGGCCAACAGGCTTTATTTATAAAAAAAACCCCAAAAAACAAAAATTAAAACACCCTAAAACTACAGCTACAGAATGCACATCTTCCCATTGATTGACACATGCAGAACGAGTCACTCAGGCCCACAGGGCTCACCCAGGTCCTCAAGTCCTCCAGACTTGGGCTCAGACCTGCCTAGGGCAGCACTGCTGCAACTTGGATCCTGAACTTCAGTGCTTTCCCCCCAAAACTCCAGCCCTGTGCCCGGGGTGGGCTCACACCAGCCCTGCTCGGGTGCTGGCCCAGGGCTCACCAGGGGCTGATGCTCCACCTGGTCTGAGGTCAAATATCCAGTCACAGGCAAACCAAGGAGAGGCTCTCCCTTCCCTCAGTCTCAACCAGGAGTGCTTGGCACTGGACAACTAATTGGTGATTAAGTTCATTTTTTATGCACCCTTGTTAAACCAGCCCCATTCCTAGTGCACAAACTCAAATCAGGGATCTTGGATCCTACCACCTCCAACAGGTGCTCAGGTGCTTTTCAAGGTGCCAAAGTTCTCCGTGTGTGTTGGGTCAGTCAGAGTTCACTCTAAAAAGGGGTTTTGTGTCTTCTCCCTGAACGAGTACTGAGAAAAGCAGCGGTCAGTCTCCCACCCACATGTCCTGATTTTATTACACAAGTGAGGTATTCTTTAAAAAAAAAGTTAAAAAACTTAAAAGAATCTTTTTGTTTTTTTCAATCTAAACCTGTCCTGGCTCGTGCCAGGGGCAGGGTTCACTTCAGTCCCATTTTCAACAGAAATGAAAAGAGGTTAAACTTAATTTATGAGACGTACTACTGGCAAGGAGGTTATAAAACTGTTCGAAGATGTTCAGTGTACTCTGGTACAACTGAAAACAACAGCATTTAGAAATGTAAACTTTCATTTATTTACAAGCTTAAAGACTGAAGGAAACAGCATTTCCTATTGCTGAAATTTGGAGGGGGCTGGTTCCTAAGCTTTGGGACAGCAGACAACTTAGCAGCAAACCCCACACGAGTATCGGAGACCACAGTGCAATCCTTGGGCTTCTCAAACTCCTCCTCAGTTTAGGAATAAGCTTTAATCTGCACTAACTCAGGTATACAATAAGGAATCTAGTCTTAAATTACTACGATCATGGATTACAGGAATACCAGGGAAACCAGGTCCCTGTGCTGGATTACAGGTTGCAGCTGAAAAAAGCCAAGCAGATTAAAAACCCTAATTTCTAGGCTGGGACAGAATCAGCATTTGAGACTCACACGGGTTCAACATGCTGTAAATGCAGTTGTGTGGGCAACCCAGATTCCCAGGGAAAAAAACAGTTCAAAATGCTGGTACAAGTCCTCAGGTTGCCTGTCACACAATACATTTCAATTGCACATGTTGGCCTTTCCTACATGGAACACCCAGTTTCCAAGCTTATAAAAAATGTTGTAGACAGGACACAAACAGTGAATATAAAACAGTTAAAAATAATTCTTAAAAAAAGCATGGAAATGCGTCTTTTCTAATTTGTTTCAGAAACTGCCAAATTTTGTGTTCAGAAAACGACACGAGAATGTTGGTTAAACTCATGCACAATCCTCAGCTAGAAAATTACACTGTTGGGGGGGCTTAAAAAACAAAGATTTATTGCCAAAGTTAAACCTTCTATGAGAAAAAAGTTTTAAAATCACTTAGATTTATCAAACCACACAGCAGCATAAAGTGGGCACTTTTGTAAAAGTTTGCAAAATACCTAAAAGCTAAATTTTTTTTTTTGTTTTATAATCTTTAGAGGGGGGAAATGATGGTTCAGTACTTGTTACGATACCATGGCAGTATTATTTATAACCATTATCATTAAAATCTACTGACAGGCATCACTATTGGTTATATTACACATTCACAGAACAAGAACCACCTATTAACTCGCAGTATAGTGCAATTGCTTTGCAGCCCAAGTCTGCAGAGATTAAAAAGATAATTAGTAAAACTGACAAAAAACTGCAATACCTGTGAAAGTTATGTTCGTTAAAAGGCATTTACAGTAGTGAAGTCTAAAATCTCCATTAAAAAATCTATGGCCCCACACGACAGAAGGATTACAGCGAGCTGGATAAAACATTTTGCCATCACATCATACTCACGAAGCAGGGCACGGAGACAGGGCAGCAGTCACCGTCAGCTCATGGGATGAGGAGAACTGAAAAACCACAGCTAGCAAAAGATTCAATAGAAACCTTTCGTGCCAAGTCCTTGAAAAATTTCAGGATGATCAGCCTTTGCGCTTTGAGGTAAAAATTCAGTCCAATGCATCAGAAAAGACAAGTCTATGGATTTCTAGTACAGAAAACAATGAAACAAATGGCTCAATTGTGTTGGTGCATCAGACGTTGCAGTGAAGAACAGATTCAGTGCGACTGTCCGGAGCTGCTGGTAGTGGGCAGTCCGAAATCCCCCGGCCCTGGATAGAGCAGGAGGCTTCCAAACACTTCAGGACTGCGTGGGTTGTTGTTTTGCCTCATCTTCCCAGGTGCTCTCAAGCAAAATACATGGTGTGCTGGGTGTCGTGGTGGATCTGCACGGCCTTGGCCAGCGCCTGCGGATCGCGGCCATTGCTCTGCCCCGACACGTGGCTGCCCTCAGCGCTGCGAGCAGACACACACCCGTCAACAACTGGGACAAGCAGCACAGCTCAGCTTCACTACCTGCCTACCAGGATGACAAGGTCATTTCTTACCTGTCATGATCCTTGTCCACAAGATGGTACCTGGCCCGAAAGGCCACCAGCCTGGCGTAGTAGGCGGGCGCGGGGATGGAGACAGAGCGGGTGCAGCGCACGTACGTGTGGCACAGCTGGTACGTCAGCAGCTGCAGCTCGTCTGCTGTGAAGCAGTTGTCATCCCACAGCACCTGGTAGTGGGAGGGCCGGCTGGTTCCCTGCAGAGAACAGGTGAGCAGTCAGCTGGAGAGCAGCAGCAGCAAGGACAGAGGTGGTACCTGCAGGCTGCACCTTCCAGCAGGCACGAGGAGTCAGTGCCAAGTGGGCACCAACACACTCTGAGTCTGCCAAGTGACAAACAGAAGTGACATCTCCCATGGGGACAACTACAAGGATTTAGTCCCACAGCCTGAGCACAGCAGAGCTGACGTTACCTGAATTCCTGCATGGCTACAGAGGTAAAAGTCAAATTCAGAGGGATGTGTGATGGTGCTGTCCACAGTAGTGCCTGCTGGTACGTTGCCACTTTTACCCACCTAGTGAGAAAAGTTTATTATTAGTCCATGGGCTTTTTTGGACGTGACCCCAAAATGCCTTCAAAGGTAGGCTCTATTGAAAGCTGCTGGAGAATTTACTGCTCAAAAAGGTGAAAAAAATATTAAGGTCGTTTACACAGGGAGGAATGGAAATGTTCTCTGTGAATTCATTTTTAGAAACTTCACCAAATCCAGCTGGTGTGTCATCAGAGGAAAATAAAACCCTTGCCAGCACCATTAAAACTGCAGAGTGGGATAAAGCCTACACAACTAATTCAGGATCTGAAAATGCAGGTTCCTGAGATAAATTTATTTCGTACCCTTGTTTGCTCTCACACCCCGGAGATCTGGGTTTTTAAGCAAACCTCAGATCAAGTGCTTCTCTAAAGAAGGTTCCTCAGCTGGCGTGTGGATTTGTGCCACAGGCACATCTTAGATGCATCTGGAGATATAACAGGGAACAGAGTGAACAGCCAGGTCAGCTCATCATCAGGAATCCTGGACTATAAAAACCCAGAATACAGCTCCAGGTACACAAACACCGGCATATTGAGCACACCTATTCCAAAAGAGGGAACAAGCTGTTCCATCTGATGTAGAGCAATAAAAAAGGGAGGAACGGGTTATTTTGGTAGAGAAAGCCTGTTACCACCCAGTACTGCTGCTGCCTGTACAGCTTTAGTGGGCAAGACAGATCCCACCCCACTGAATCAAACAATCCCACTTTCCTGTGCCATCACCTCCCCCTCACGGAGTCAGTACTTGCCCTTTCAGTTTTGTCAGCACAGAACAGCCTGGTGTGATGCCTTTTCTGCACAACAATGTAGGTTATTCCTGGTCTATAATCTTCCTCCAAACTAATGCAGGCCTTCCGGATGGCGATCAGCTCTGGCCAAGCTACCTACAAGCAGAAGATTTAACTACTACGTGATGAATTCAGTAGGTATTTGATTATTGTTTTTTCTGTGTACAAATGCCACATCATAAGGGGCATGGTCAGACTGGTAAATGTATATTGTGCTTGCCCAGGACAATTCAAGGAAACTTAATTTTTCCAATAACAAATATAAACCACATAAATAAAAATATTTTTTCACAGGCCAACCCCTTATAATCCACATAGCCATGTATCAATCCCTTTTCACGAGCAACAAAAAAATCACCAGACAAATACCTGTTTCATCTGTCCTTCCGACACTCCCCCTCTGTAGTAAATGATCCTCGTGGGCTTGAAACGAGTGGATTTGTAGAACTGGATCAGCAGCTCCCTCACCATGTTGGTCAGGTCCTGGATGACCTCCTGGCTGTAGAGCAGCTCCTGGGAGGTCTCCTGGCGCGAGGTCTGCACGCGCACGGTGGCACAGTAGCGGCTGGGGTGCCCGTCCATGCTGCCCACCACGGCCGCGATGGACGGCTTCTTCCCGTCCCCGGCCGGAGGGTGAGTCACATCTGCTCCCAAAAAGATCACTGGCTGCTGGAACACCGAGGGCCTGTTTGATAAGATTAAGGTTTATTGGTTAGAATCACAGGATTCCAGACTGGTTTAAGTTGGAAAAGACCTTAAAGCCCATCCACCCCCTGCCCTGGGCAAGGATACCTTCCACTATCCCAGGTTGCTGCAAGCCCTGTCCAACCTGGCTTTGAACACTTCCAGGGATGGGGCAGCCACAGCTTCTCTGGGCAACCTGTGCCAGGGCCTCACCACCCTCACAAGGAACAATTTCTTCCTAATCTCTAAACTAGACCCACTCTCTTTCAGTTTGAAGCCATTTCTACAGTCCCTCTCTGGCTTCCTTGTCAGCCCCTACAGATACTGGAAGATGCCATGGGGTTTTCACACTATGTTCTCTTCTCCAGGCTGAACAACCGCAACTTCCTCAACCCTGACTTGAGAGAAGAGGTTCTCTAGGCCTCTTATCAATTAATAATAATAAATAAGAACAGCTAAAGGAAAGAGGGCCAGGAACAACAAAAAAAAATTACAGCTGAGGAAGGTGCATACAAAGCACTGAACAGAACTAAAACCTGTCAGAGTCTTTAAGGGCAAAGTTCTCTGCCTGAAGCACTTACAGTCCAGAAAAGAACAGAAAGTGACAAGGACAGGATCAAAGGCAGACCAAGTTACAAGCATTGATTCCAAGTCACTCCTCCTCACTCCTTCTCTTTCAATTTGGAAGCAAACACAGGATGCTTTAGGAGGCAGCAAGAGGAAAAGGTACACTGAGTGAATCCAAAGGCAGGAAAGAGACAGGAAAAAAACCTTGGTGAGCTTGGTGGCTCTGACTGCTGGATGACTCTGACTCCCCTTGGCTCAGGGCTTACTGGGAACACTCCAAATGCAGACATATCCTCCACTGTCCACTCCAGACTGTGGGAATTTCTAAAGCGTGTTTTATTTTGAAAAGTATCATTTTAGCAAACACAACAAAACAACACCATTTTCCTTGACAATGCAGACATTACCAAGAGCTTTTGATTGAATCTCACCTTTGATGAGGTACCAGCACATTGTTGATTCCTCCGAGCTTGGCGTTGATCTTCAGACACAGGTTGGACAGCGTTTGTGGTGAGGTTTTGACCACATTCTTTACCTGAACACACTGTGTGGCCATGCCTAGAAGAGTATCTCCAACCCGCTTGACTTCAGCTGTGACAGAAAATAAGGCAGTGGTTCCTGCTTTGCTCTTTATTTTTTTCAAATGTTACTGCAATTCAGATCCTTGAAACTTCCCTGACAAAGGTTCAGTTTGCTCTTTGGTAATACACAACTTCTCCAACCAGGCCTGACAAACCAGCTCCAAAACACCCTTTTAAAGAGAACCCATTGCCTCCTCTGCCTCCTTCCTGCCACCCACTTGCAGTACAACACCTGATCACTTTACATCCCCTTCTCCATACCGTACACAGGCGTCTTCCCAGGCAGAATCACCACGATGAGCTGCAGGCCAACATAAGTCAGCTTTAAGTGCTTGAACATGGGCTCCACGCTGTCTGCACCCTGGGCATACTTGCAGAAGCAGGGCTGGCCCTGGATTGGCATCCCAGCGTCCTTGGAGATCTTGCGCAGCTGGTCTGTGAAACTCCTGAAATAGAAGTGGATTTGTCCTGGCCTTTTCACTATGGTTCACTCGTCAGTTTTATCAACCAGATCTACACTGTTTCTGCTATTTCACAGCATTACAGTAATTATTTTCTAGCAATTCTATCCCCATCAGGAACTCACTAATATGACTCTAATCCTCTCTGAGGAAGGTCATCAACTTCTGTAATTTTACAAGCCTTACAGAAACATTTGAGATGAACATCCTGAGGCAGACTCACAAACCAATACTAACGCTCTGGTAAACTTTTACTTATCCACCTAATTTAGCTGAGCATTACTGCAACCATGATTTTTACCAATCAGTGGTTCACACAGCCTCTTTCTTTAGGATTGTGTAGAGTAATTTGAAGGAAGGGCAGGGGGAAATTAATTTATACCACATATCACCTTTCAGAAACATGAGAAAAATACACCTTGAAATAGAATCCTGAATAAATAGGAAAATACTTACTTCAGCAAGTCTTCCCTGCATTGTTTTTGAGGAGCAAAACAGGCAACAGCCCAAACTTTAATCTCAATGCCAGCATAGAATTGTTTCCCTCTCATGTCCCATACGCCTTGGTTTGGTGTGGCCACAGTCTTGTTCTAGGTAAAAACCAAAGGCAAATTAGAAATAAAGTGCTGCTCACCAGAGGAAGCCTCATGAGAAGACACACAAAACACCTCATGAATTTCAATAACCTCAGGATAAGGAGTTATACAAGACATGGAAACTCACCCTGCCTCCATACTGCAGCATTGGGGCTGGCAGAACTCTGCCTGTTAGTTCTGTCATTTCATTATGGACAACAATTCCAAACTCCTTCAGATACGGATCAGGCCCACCAACCATACTGTTACTCTTCACCTGGGGACAAGACAAGTACTGATGTCACTACACTAAAGCTTCAGGTGACTGTGCCCTCTTTGCCATCAACAGCCTTTCTGTATAGAAGGATTTGTTTTAACCAAGACAGATTTTTTAACTTCTCTCTTGGTCACACTGCTCATCATCACCTGCTGCAGTGCTCTGGAAAAGCCATTAGAAATGACAAACACAGACTGTGCAGCTGGAAGAACACTCACCAGTCTGCTGATCTCCTCCTGCCTGTCTGGGGCAGACCTGGCTGTTGCTTTTATCATGGTTGATGTTTGATTGTCTGTGAGCTTCTTGATGCACCTCTGGCCAGCCACAATGTTACACACCTGCACAGGAGCAGGGAGAGGTGCTGTGACACTGTAACACAGGACACACCACAGTGCAGGACTTGGATCCTTACCTCCAGTGGCAGGTACGTGTGTTTCTGTTCCTGGCCAACCTGCAGACAGGGCAGGTGAGGGTATTTCAGCTGCAGACTGTACTTCTGCTTAAAATACTGAGCTACTGTGCACTCCATGGCCTGCCCATTCTCCAGCTGCAGAGGGAACCTAGAAATGACATTTGTTCTGGTTAGACTACACCAGATTTTTTTAAAGGAAAAAATGGCATGAAAAACCTATTCCAGACTACCTTTAGCAAATCTTTATTTTCCTTAGTTACTGGATCTCTTCTTTATGAAAAAGTTTTAGACTACATACTGAATTTCTCATATTTTAGCTATTTTAAAAATGGGAGCTTTTGATAACTGTATTTCAAAGCCAGGATATAGCTCAGTTTTCCTGGGCTGAAGGAAATAAAGCAGTACTCAAAACTCACACTATTCCTCTACTCCACTAAGTCTAAACATTCCTGTAAAGCCACACAGGTGTTTCACCTCCAGAATCAACTATTCCTGCATATACCAAATATATTCCAGATACATTTAACAGGTTGAAGATTTTCAGAACTGTCAGGCAGTGCTTGATACATACGTCTGGTGGCTGGCTGGTCGCCGGGTAACATTGCAAACTCGGTATTTTCTCTTCATCTGGCCACAGTGGGTAACCTCTACCTTTAGACCTGAAAATCCAACAGAAAATAAATTCAGTGACAGGAATCATCTTTGAGGAGGATGAAGGCAAAAAGGAACAGCCCGTGTGCCTTGCAAATTTTCATTACAACATAGTATGAGCAGGTTTCAGTATTTTCTTGCAGCAGCTTTAGGACAAGATTTTACCTCTGATTTCTTTGGTAAACTTGACACGCTGGGAGTCTGTCAGAGGTTTGCTTTGTTCACTGATGTTCTGGATGTCCAAGACCTCGCACATGAACTCAATAATAGGCTGGGCACGATAGAAAGCAGTCGCTGACACTAAGATAAAAAGACAGGACAATTAACTGGGAAGCACAAAGAACTCTGTTACATGAGTGAGACAGAATCTTCTACACACCATCAATGTTGAGCATCATGTTCCACATGGCAGGACGGACTGACTGGTGGAAACCGAACCAGACCTCCCTGCCCCCTCCCAGGGGGTGGTAATAGCCTTCAGGAGGGGAGAAAAAGGAGCGACCCACAGGGGTGTACCTGAAAAAAATATAAGAAAATTAATGATCATTTCTTTCTGATATACTTTTTACATTCACACCTATAGTGTCTAAAACACATTTCTACAGCCTGTTATATTTGTCAGAGCTCACTTATGGCAAGCACACAAAGCCTTTTCTGACAGTGCAGCTGGAAAGGGTACAGCAAATTGCTGTTAGAAACATGACCAGCAGACACAAGGCCTTAGTTCAGATCACATTTCCCTATCCTAGTGCAAATTTGTAAGGCAGGTGTTGAATTACATGGCTGTATCCCTCATCCCTTCTACCACAGGAGTGTAACGGGCATCAGAGCAGCAACAAGGAATAACTGACACAAATGTTGAAATGAGTAGAAGACATATCCAGTCAGGAAGCCCCACAGGTACCCACCTCATGGAGGGAAGGTGCCGTGTGATTACGTCCAGTGCCTGTACAGAATCTTCAGGAACTTCATTCAAGTGCCCTGCCAGAGCTTCCAGCAGCATCTGAAGGCTGACGACTGACACCCACTGAATGGAAACCTTAAATGTCTGGTCCTTCCCCTCTCCTGGAAGTGTAACCTCCATATCCACCTGCCATGGGCACAAGAAAATTAAGCACAAGATTTTGTTATGGATTGCAGACAGATACAACACTCAGCAATGGTACAGTTTTCTCCTAGGTGTCCTTTGAATCTGTATTTTTGATGATTAGTTTGTGTAATGACTTTAAAATATTACAATTGGTTCCCTCAGGACTTTGAAAGTTTGTCATTTGTTCATCTGAGAAACTGCATTGAAGTATCTTTAAATGTAAATTTTAAGCGGTAATTATTATGGTGACATCAAAGCTCTGGAGAACAGTGAGTCATTTTTTTAAGTCAGCCAATTATTAGCAAGATGTTTTGTGAACCAAATGGGAAGGTAAGGAAGCCTTTTGGTCATAAAGGAGACTCGCTGGGTAACACGAATCTTGGAGTACTGGCACAGCACTTGGGATGATTCTCACACCCCACAGCCCAGAGGGTAACTATGAACTCATCCTGGGCATCCCCCATGGCACAGCAAAGATTCCTTGGGAGATCAGTAGATGGGGTGAAGTTTTGTTTAGAGCTGGGGTCCATATGCAAGGCAGGAACAGCTGATCTGGTTGTTCCCATGGAACAGGAGGATGTATCTCCACAGCACAACCAAACCCAACCAGAGCCATCATCAGCTACAACGACTTCATCATCCAGCAAAAGAATGAGGGTCAGAACAGGGAAAAGGGAAGTTCCCATCAGGGTGAAAGAAAAAGTCTCCTTGCAGCTATAAGAGCACAACAGAGTTATTATGTCTCATGATATTCTATAGCTGAAGAACTGAGAATTAGAAACCAAAAGACGCAAACTTCAGTAAAACACCAGTGAGCTCCTAGAGACCCTGTCTGGCCCTGCCTGTCATTCACAAGACTACACCAAGAGGTGTGACAGTGTTTTGGTTAATTTCAATAAAGAACACTTTTCAAATGACACTGTAACAGTTTTCCCGTGGAAACGTAAAGCAACACTTACTCTGTCCCTGCCAATGGGTAAGGGGTGTGCTGTGTACATGTTCCGCTTCCCATCGTAGCCAGGCTGCCGATCCCCAAATATCTGCATCTTGAAGTGCCTCACCATCGTATCCACCACCTCCCTAGGCAGTGATTCATTGAGTTAAGTGGAAGAACAGAAAATTCAGCAATGGGCTTACACAATTTAAAATTCATTTTTTCACTTTTTCTTTAAGGATCAAGATATGGAAAACAATAATGCATGAAAGCAGCCCCAGGTCACACCAGGAGCTGTAAATGTCACCTCCAGGTTAAGATACCCAAGTGGCACACACAGCTATCTGTACAGGTATCAGAGCTGTCAGAGTTGCAGCCAAAACAAGCAGAGGAATCTGGAGAGATATTCACACACAGGAGCAGACACAAGCATCTGCCTTAGGGCAGGTGGGAGTGCTCTGTGGATTGATCCACGTGTGGACTCCAAAATCTACAAGCTGAAACGCCTCCCCTCAGCTGCTCCACATGTTTGTGTAACAGACTGTGGAACAATTACCAGGGACATTCACTTGTAGACTGTAAAATAAAACCACCTGGAGGTCAATGCTCAGTACATTTCCCAGAGCCTTCCAGATTACAGGCCAACTGCAAGAATATTGCAGTCCACTGAAAAGCAACTGCTGACTACAGTACAGACACAAGCATGCCTTTAGCAGATGGAGAATTCCTAGGATGCACAGCTTCCTTACATTCAGGTATATACACTTGATTTAAATGAATAAATCTTTATTAAATAACTCCTACCTGTTGACTCTTCGGGGGCGTTTCTCTGGTTTGATATCTACATCATAGTGATAAACATCAATCTTGGGGATCTGAACCTGGAAGTGGTTGGCCAGGAGACGGATGGGTTTCCCAACAGTGCCCAGGCCTGGGCGACGGGGCGGCTGGAAAAGGCTTGTTGGGGGCCCTAGGAAAGTCAGATAAATATGTATGAGATGTGATGGTTCACTCCATGCACCTCTCAGGTGTGCTATGGATGATTTTTGAATGAATCTTAAGATTTCTGAGGTTGCAAACAGAGGTGTTCAAAGAGGTTCAGCCTTCCAGCTGCTCAGAACTTCAAGGTAAAAAACGTGTTCCCTAAAGCATGTACAGGTAGGTGCCATAAATCATTCTTCAAATTTTGGTGGCATTTATTCATGACTGTGGTTATGAACTTCACAGAGTCCTGAGAGGGAATACAACCATATAGATATTATGTATTTTCATGTAATGCAAAGATAAATACATCCCTACCTCCATTTCTAGAACAAACCAACAGCCACAAAAGCCACATTTTGTCATTGTTTTCATTACAGGCTTAAAGTTCAGACATTAATGATCTAATTTAAAATTCCAATGGTAAGGCAGGAGTGAGAAAAGGTTTAGACTTTCTTCTAAGCAGAAGGAGAAGGAAGAAAGCATTAGGTACGGACTCCTACAGACATAGAAGAGATATTTTATTGGGACAGAAAAAGAACTTCAGAAACAGCTCTAAGGAGGAAATTATCAGAGGTCTGGAAGCATTACTCGCATGCAAGCTGGTCACTAGGGAAGCCTTTAGTTACCCTCCTCAAAGTGTTAAGATCTGAGATACCATGTTAACGAGATTAAACTGACTATTTTTTAAATCGATCACAGCCTCAGCTGACACTGCACATAAAGCAAATGACATTGGTATATTTTCATGGGTTTGTCTATATCTGAGCAGGGCTCAGTGTGATCAAAGCGTCTTCCCTCTGTTGTAAAGTAGCAAAGGAGAGGGCAAGCAGTCTCACTAGAATGCAATAATAAATCTATCATAAAACTTAGGACAAATATAGCTTTATAACCTGACAGCATTCATTTAAGACAAAAGCTCAGAGTTTTTACTAGGAGAGAGAAGAGGTAGGTGACTCCTACCTACTGGGTACTCCTCAGGGTGCAGCAATAAACTTTAACACAACCATAAACTAAACCCAAGAGATTCCACACTGTATTTACAAGCCATCCATTGGCTACTGCGTTACCAAATAAAATTCTCAACCTGAGGACACCAGCCCTGGAATATTTTTAAGCAGAAGGAACACAGAGCATGTAAGCAGCTGAAGCCCACTGCCACATCAGCTCTGCAAAGCTGCAGTGGCAGGGGCCTACTGGGGACAGACACCCCACAGGACATGTTCCTGGCTCCGGACCTGCTTGACGGATCATGCTCCGTCACGGTCAGACCAGTTGTGGGGTACAGTTAGTGTTTAAAGAAACTACAGCTGTCTTGACAAGCATGAATCATTGAGGGCAATCAAAGTTTGCTGTGCTTATTTGGATACGAGAGATGATCCATTAATCCCATGCTAATTAGTCTGAAGGAAGTGCAGGCACTGACCTCCTGCAAGAGATTAAATGACAACTATATTTACCCATTTTCCTCCCTTGCTACTGACAAGTTCTGCAAACGTGCACAGCAACACTGCCCTCTGTTCTGACCAAAGGAGATAAAACTTATGTCTCCTTCTTCCTAAAGTTATTTCTCAAAGGATTCTAGAAAATCAGCTAAAAACTGTTTTCCCATTTGAAGCCAGGCTGCCCTGGCATCACAGGATTTTTATCCGATCAGCCTGACTAGGGTGGTATGTGCTGTTTTATTTTAATTTCTCCTACCGCACAACCATTATGTACTAAGCACCTCAACCGAATTGCTTCAGACAGGAAGCAGTTTTCAAAACTGAAAGAGGATCTGCTTCTCCAGCTGGAACTCAGGGAGGCCACGATACATCACACACATACAGCAGGCTCTGAGTCAGCCCTCACTACCTCAAACTCTGGATTCTTCTGGAATTGCACCTTTGTGTCAACAAACGTTTCCTATCACACCAAAATTATCATCACTTCGATTATACCAATCCTTTGAATGGGAACTTGATGGGTCAGGTGTACAGGCCACTGAGGGCTAGAAATACATCCTGCAAGCATTTGATGGAAGAATAATCATGGAATAAGACACAAGCAGGAAAGCACCACATGCAAAAACCCACCAATATTTAAGCGAAGTTCGTTAAAGAAATAAACAGCCGTATTTTCAGACAGTATCACCTTAAACTCTCAGAAATGGCTCAATGTCAAATATAAAACTTATCACTGCACAGGTTGCAGGGCGCACATCGCTGTAGCACTATAGCCCTGCCTGTCCCCGTCCCCGCGCTGTCGCTGTCCCGCTCGCAGCCCCGTCCCGTTCACCCCGGGGAGGGAGAGACGCGTCCCCCGGTAACCCCGGCAGCAGTGGGGCCGTGAGGGCATCCGCAACCCCCGCGCAAAGTTTCGCGACCCGTGGCGGCTCCTCCGCACCGGGCAGCGCCGGCGGCTGCGAGCGGGCCCCGGTGCAGCCGGGGAGCCCCGCCGGGCCCGCGGCCTCCTTCCCCCGCTGTCACGNGTGACAGCTCTGAATCACGGAATCCCAGAATATTTAGGGTTTGAAGGGACCTCTGCAGATCCTCCCATCCAACCCCCCTGCCAAGGCAGGGTCACTCGGCGCAGGTGACAGGAACGCGTCCAGGTGGGATTGGAATGTCTCCGGATAGGGAAACTCCACGCCCTCCCTGAACACCTGTTCCAGTGCTCGGCCACCCTCAACATAAAGTTCTTCCTCATGTTAAGGTGAAACATTGTGTTTTTGTTTATGGCCATTGCTCCTCATCCTGTTGCTGGGCACCACCAAAAAGATCCTTTTCAGTGATGCCCAGCAACAGGGTGGGAAGCAATGGCCATAAACTAAAACATTTCCTCACCATGAGGATGGACTTTCCATGAGGGCGGCCGAGCACTGGAACAGGATGCACAGGAAGATCGTGGATTCACCCTATCCAGAGAGATTCCAAACTCATCTGGATACGTTCCTGTGTCTGGGTGGCCCTGCCTGGGCAGAGGGGTTGGACTGGATGATCTGCAGAGGCCCCCTCCAACCCCAACAATTTTGTGATTTGTTGAAAAGAGTCTGACACCATTCTCTTGGCACCTGCCTTTGAGATACTGGTATGGATTGATGGGATCCTCTCTCAGCCATCCCTTCTCCAGAATAACCAGGCCCAGCTCCCATGGTCTCTCCTCATCAGAGAAGCTCCAGACTCCCCATCATCTTGGTGGCCTCTGCTGGACCCCCTCCAGTAGCTCCTTGTCTTTCTTGTCCTGAGGAGCCCAGAACTGGACACAGCATTCAGATGCGCCTCACTAGGGCTGAGTGTCAGGATTCCCTCCCTGACCTGCTGGCTCTTCCTGGGGTTCATCTCACGCATGGGGCCCCTCCAGAGCTACCTCAGTAGAGGTGAGAGCTGCTGCCCCTTGGGCACCAGGAAGGAGGGAATTGTCTGTACCTCCACTGTTGTGTCCCAAAACCCGACACCTGTTTGTAGGTTTAATAATTAACCTAGAACTCCAGCACGCTCCGTGACAGCTGCTCTGATGATGCCTGCCCGCCCACAGCAGTGCTGTTCCAGCTTCACCAGTTCTCCACTGCTCCCCAAAACCAGGGAATTCTCCCTGCTCAATTAGTGACACCCTGAATAACTCCCAGTACCAGCTAAACAGCCTCAGTGGGGTTTAAAACACCTGAAAAAACAGGATTTGTACAAACCAGGTGAGCCACAGCACTGAACCTCTGAGGGTTCAGCCCTTGAGGAGCTCCCTGGACACAGAATGCGGATGATCCATGAGGGCTGGAGATCCATGAGCATTCAGCTCCTGGGTGCACCTGGCCATGGCCATGTCCCCTTATCCTCCCAGACAGTAGATTTGTTTTCTGTTAAAGAGACAACTCTTCCAGCCATGTGCCATTAAATAAAGGGCCCATGGACTTTTTGCCTTTTTAAGCAGTTTACACTATTTTAGTGAGCTGCTCCCTTGTGCACCCCCTGGGTTCTGTTTAACCAATAGCTAGCTCTCTGCTGACTCACCAGAACGGCAAAAGTCAAAACATTTTATAAATAATAAATGCTGAGTCCAATTTATTTGCCTTTTTTAACCTGTGGGGTGATATTTTCTATGTTGAAACATCAAAATCTATTTTAAAACTAAATGAAATCTAAGATTCACATATAGAACTGAGAGTCTCTCAAGATTTCCTAACAGCAGCTGATGAACACCTGAGGAAAAAACCAGTTTTACCAGACCAGTAACAAACTTCCACAGCATCTGGCAACATTTCCATGCTATTATTCATCATATCTATGTATAAAAAACACATATGTAAGGCTACACAAACAGTACTTTAAAAAAAAACCCCACCAAAGATACAATCTCTGTCTCAAGAAATCTGCAACACAAAGGCTCAGTCCTGTAAGATGTTCAGTGTGATAACTAAAACCTTTACTCACTGCATTATAAATTCAATTAGCTTGATAAATATTACACACATATTGAGACATCCCAACTGCCAACAGCAGTCAGAACCCCATTTCTCTATGTTAACCCACCCTCATATTGAAAACAGCCACATTTCCAGGGGCAAGACTGGATTTGGGAATGACAGACCAGAGTTATGACAGGATTAGTTCTGAAGATTTCCTTCCAAACATCTCATCTGCTACAAGCTGGGGAAGGAGTGTGTTTAGTAAAAAACAGATTCTTAAACTAGCTTTTATAATATACATATCTTAATATGGTGCTTATCCAGTGCTAAAAGTCTGTGTTTAATTTAGAACCTCCTTAATGGCAAACATTTTACCTGTTCCGTGGCTGCCTCTGTGTGCCAGGTATGAGTAACAACCCAGGATCAGAAATTACCTAATAAGGCCAATCTTTTTGCCACCTTTTCTCTTGTCTGCTGACTCTGACTCTCATCCTGACGCAGCAATGAGAGCACAGCCCTGAGGAGGTGTGTTTGTGCAGAGCCAGCATCTGTCCCCTTGTTACTAAACACTAACTATTAAATTAATTACTGTAGCTTCTGCAGCAGCTCAAGGAAACCAGAACTGTGGCGTTTGTGGGGGGGGTTAATGGACATTTGTTTTTCTCACTTCCTCTGTTCTCAGGCTTGCTGGCTCCGTGGGAACTGTCATGGTAGATCAGTCCATCTGCTCCCTGTCCCTGACACAGCAAACACCCCAAAAACTGTGGCTCATACCAAACACCCCAAAGAACCTATTTTGTTTGTCTGGGCTTGCCTTCAGTGATAGCAGATTCCCACTGGCTGACATGAAGGAAGTGTAGTCACTGTAGTAGTGTGTTTTACAAAGTAACTGTAATGATGAAAAAAGTGCCAAACATCCCCAGTTGTAGATCAGAACAGGGTCCCCAGCACTCACCCCAGCTCAGGGCTCTCCCTCCAGCTACTTGCAAAAGAACTACAGAACTAAATGTAGCAAAAATGGATAAAGTAGAATATTTTCATACTTGGATTGACTCTGTACTAGAATATTCCTGTACGGGCCATTCACCTTCCAGCTGGACTCGATGATCCTTGTGGGTCCCTTACAACTTAAGAGTATTCTGTGAAATCTGTGAAGTATGAAGTGATTTGCATCTGTTGAGTAGTTCTTCATTGACTTATGTGTTTTCAGTAAATTCTCCTGGCTTCAGAAGGCTTTCTTTTCTTCCTTTAAGGAGAATAAAGCAGCAAGGTTAAATAAAGAAGTCGTTAAACAACTACATAATGAGACTTGGTGACTTACGAGAGGTAAAACTTAAATCCTTTGAATGTAGAGGGAATATTCAAAAATTCAAAGGAGAAATTGAAAGAATTTACCCAAAAGGTTCGAGCCTTCATTCACCTAAGATGAGTGGGGCTGGTTTAGAGTATGCCTGTACAGCAGCCAATGGAAAATGCATGTCTTTTATTCTGTAAATAGGACACTGCTGACAGTAATAGCTGTGTGTATCTAATAACCATGAGCTCGACTCGTGCGCTCCCACCCTCACGGTCACCTGGAGACACCACATGTAGCATACCCCGAAAATCAAAACGAAACATATGCTCTGTTTAACCCATGAAACAACGTGAAATGCCGATAATTGACAGAGCTATGAATCCCCCGGGCCCTTCACGGCCCTTCCCAGCCCCTCACTTCTCCTCACGTCCCGTCTCGGTCCCTCACGTCCCCTCTCGTCCCGTTTCGGCCTCTCACGGTCCCTCAAGGCCCGTCACGTCCCCTCACTGTCCGTCAAGGTCCCTCATGTCCTCTCACAGTCCCTATCAGCCCCTCACGTCCCCTCACTGTCCCTCAAGGCCCCTCATGTCCTCTCACAGTCCCTATCAGCCCCTCACGTCCCCTCACAGTCCCGCCTCAGCCCAGGCGCGAGGCGCGCCCCCACCGCCAGGCGGCGCTATGGCGCCCGGGCGGCCCTACAGCGGGAGTCGTGATTGGGCCATGCAAAGGAGGCGGGGCTAGAATGAATCCCGCCCAGTCAGGCGGAGGGGTGGAGCTCCCTGGGCTGTTCTGGGCAGCCATTGGGCGGTGCCGGGGTGGGGCGGGGCCAGGGCAGAGCGCGAAGGCTCGAAGCGGTGCCCGGGCGGCGGGAGCGCGGGCGGGCCATGGCGGCGGAACCGCCAACAACGGAGGGCTCCGGTGAGGTGAGTGCTGCCGCTTCCCTGCGTTCTGCATGGCCGATCGGCTGCTGGCGGCGGAGGCGGCTCGTGGCTGCTTGGGGCCTTGCGGGTCCTCGGGCTGTGGCGCGGTAGAAGGGCGGGAGGGACAGCGAGGGAGGTGGCGGTTTCAGTAACCGTTCCGGTACGGTGCCCGTTCGCGTAGCAGTGCCGGTGGCGGTGCTCAGTAGTCACCAGCCACCCGTGCCCGCCGCCCTTGATCGCGGGCGGTCCCGCGCCGACACTGGGCTCGCCCCTCCTGGCAGACTACAACTCCCGGCATGCCCCATGCCCGCCCTGCCGGTCGCGGGGCGCGCTGGGAAGGCCGCGCGCAGCCGGTGCCCGCGGTCGCGGTGCATGCCGGGAGCGGCGCTTGGCCCGCGGTGACGGGTCTGAATAAAAATAAATAAATAATAAAATAACGAGTGAAAGTCGTTCAGTCTGAATCCAGTCACATCAATCAGTGTCAATACTGTGCTTTTTCTGTGCAAACTCGCTTTTAATTACCTATATATAATTACCTACCCTATATGTGAATACCCATTTGTATTGATAAATATGGTAAATATCAATAGTAATAGGAATAATTACTACTAAATATGTAAATACCATTATTGATAGAATATAACTATATGTATCTAATATGCATGTGTATTTGATTGTGTGTGAGGGCTCAGCCAAGGTTTTGGAATGAATTTGAGTGCCAGCAGTCAGGACCACATAAACAATATTTTCCCCATTAAGAAAAATCCAATTTTGCTTTGCAGCTTCCGCTGGTGAATTTGAACCCAGACTTGCAGAAACCCCTGGACAGCGACTCTGACAGTGGCCAGGGCAGCTGTGAGACAGCTTCCCCTCCTCCCCTTGGCAAGGACACAGCATCGTTCGAGGACAGAGGTCTGTAACATTTCCATCAATTATTTTACTCCAACATTACGTTTTTTGTTTCATAAATACCTTTCAGGAGGTTGTAACCGCTTGACCTGCAGGAATCCAAGCTCTTGTTGTTGCTCAGATTGTGGGCAGGCATCTTTAAACCTTTGGAAAATGTTTTTTGAGCTACAGAAAGAAAAAGAGTAAATGGGACATGTCTTAATTACTTATTCACTCTCTTTCCTGTTTTGTTTAATCTATATAGTGTGTTTTTTATTACTATTTCAAGGCAAGGCACTGCCAGTGAAGGATTTTCAGCTTTGCCTTTTTAGTTTTTAAAGGTTAAAAACCTTTATCATCAATTTGGGTTAATTAAATGCTGTTCTCTGGGGAGAAGTGGGTTTTGAAAAGCTGAGTTCAAGCTCCTTTGCTGTAGATGGTGACACATGTGAAATTTAACAGATGCAAATTTGGCTGTTTGTGAATTAACTTGTGGCACTTTTCCTTATTTTTTTTATTTTCATGTGTTTTTCCAGATTCAGAAGAGGAGATTTTTGTACGTAAAAAAGCAAAAAACCAGAAGGTGCTTCAGGACAGCGAGAGCGAAGAGGAGGAGGAGGAGGAGGATGGAGACTCATCTGTGCAGGGAGATGCTGTGGGTGGAAACAAGGAAAACGAGGAGGAAAATGGGGAGGAAAAGGAGAATTTTGCTGCCAACAAGAACAAGAAATGCCATCGGATCCGGCCAGCCCTGCTGGACAGTGATGACAGTGACGTTGGTGACAGGTTGCAAATTGAAAACCTTGAAACAAGCAGGACATCTGGCTTGCCTGAGGGTGAGCTGGAAGAGGAGAGACCCCAGAAATCTGGGAAAAAGTACAGAAAGCATAAACGTAAACACGATGTCGAGGAGGAGCCAGCAAAAGAAGCTGTAGGAAAATCCAGAAGAAGGAAGGGGAAGGAGAAGATAATGGAGTCAATTAAACAGCTGAGGAAAGAAAAGAAGCCTGTGGCAGAGGTGGGTGTTTTGGCAGAAAACATCAGCTCATTTCTCATCTAAGTTCAATTCATTATTGCTTGTGGTTGTTCTGTTCCAAAGCTTCAGTGTTGTGTCCACATTCCTGCAGCAGGTTTGGGATCCACAGGGATCCATGGAGCACCGCACAAATCTAACCTGCAGAGTCTGCAGATTCATTGCAGTTAAATCACATTAAAATTGCAGTTGAACGAAGTACAAAACCTGAGGCTTGATGATTTAATGCCGTTTTAAATTAATGTCAAAGAACCAAAGGGACCTGAAAGGAATCACACAAATAATTTATTCTTCTGGAAGCAGGTGGATGGTGGTGAGAGGGATGGTGGTGAGAGCCTTCCCTTCAATGACAGTGGATGTCTTCTGGATGATAAGGAGCTCTTTGATAATGGCTTGGAAGAAGAGAATGATCAGCTTGAGGATGAGGAGTCCCTGGAATCCATACGAGCAGCAGTGAAAAACAAACTAAAACAACACAAGGTAACAGTTGACTGTGATACAAAATGATTGTAAATGTGCTGTCTTTCAAACTGATAGAGAACAGGTTTAGATTAGATATTGAGGAGGAACTGTTCCCTCTGAGGGTGGGAAGGGGCTGGCACAGGTTGTCCAGAGAAGCTGTGGCTGCCCCTGAATCCTTGGAAGTGTCCAAGGTTGGACAGGGCTTGGAGCAACCTGGGATAGTGGAAGGTGTTCCTGCCCATGGCAGGGGCTGGGACTGAATGATCTTTAAGGTTTTTTGCAACCCAAGTCATTCCATGGTTACTGGATTTAGTAGGAATTTGTACCTGAGCAGGTTCTAAAACTCTCTTTGACCATGGTGGAGTTGTACTGCTGTGGCAGAGGAGAGAAGAGCCTTCTGGTTTTTGTTTTTAAAGAGGGAGGGATGTTGTCCTGGCAAGTTCAAAAGATAATGCTGGAGTAGGAGCTTTTCAAATCTGCACTTGTGTGGGGTTTGTGCTGGTTTATGAATACACTTGCAGCCTTTGCTGACCAGTGGTGGTTCTGTTCTGCTATTTTTGATGTGTTTGCCCTTGATAGTGCCACTGTATCCAGAGAAATTATTGAATTTCTTCTTATGCCCCATAGAACAAAGAACGTTTTCCTGAAGGTGAAGGCTACAAACATGTGTTTGATGAGGAGAATGAGGAGCCTGTGTTAAAGGAGCCAAAAAGGAAGGTAAAGTCTTCATCTTTTTAAAACTGTTTTGT
This sequence comes from Drymodes brunneopygia, assembly GCA_013400955.1. Classification (NCBI taxonomy): domain Eukaryota; kingdom Metazoa; phylum Chordata; class Aves; order Passeriformes; family Petroicidae; genus Drymodes; species Drymodes brunneopygia. The sequence goes on from VZTZ01012615.1 coordinate 111,775, forward strand.
TGTTTGTCGTGGCTAAAATGGTTTTGTATGCACTGTGTGGTTTTGGTTTGTTTTTTTTTTTTTAAACTGGATGTTTTATTCTGACTCCTTTCTGTTTGAAAGGGAAAAACTAGGCTATTTAAGAAGTAGAAAGAGAGAGAGAGAGAGCCCCATGTTTTGTTTCCTGACTTCAGAAGCCTTTCTTTTCTCCCCTTAAGGAGCGGAAAGCAGCAAGGTTAAGTAAAGAGGCCATAAAACAACTGCATAGTGAGACCCAACGACTTCTTAGAGGTAAAACTTAAATTCTTTGTGTGTAAAGGGGTATAAACTGTTCAGAAATTCAGAGGAGAAATTGAAAGAATTTACCCAAAAGGTTAGAGTGACCTAACATGACTTATTGAGGGTTGAAAGGTGCAAGACCATTTTTATTGAAGGACCTGTTAAAGGTATTTTTGTAACTAAAGAAAATAAAGATACTTGTTATCAAATAAAGGGCTCAGATGATGTTTTAAATCTTCTGTCTCTGTCTTTCTCTGGCAGAATCATCTGTGTCTCTCCCATATCATGTGCCTGAGGCCAAAACTGTTCATGACTTCTTCAAGCACAGACTTCGACCAGCATGTCAAGGAAATGCCATGGCCCTGCTGAAGTAAGGACTTCAACCTTCCTTATCCAATTTTTTCATAAACTTTAAGCATCTCTAGCTTTCCTTTTGAGGATAGCTAGGCTTTATTAGGCTCCTTTAAATACCTAAAAGTAGGAAATTAGGAGAATATCATTGCAAACTTCAGGCAATGCTGCACTCCTGGCACGGTTGTACTGTTGATGTGATCAGGGCCAGGAGTAGCTCATCTGAAGGAATTTGCTGATGCAGAGTTACTTTAATTGGGATTTATGCTGAACCCCAACATTTTACTTGGACTGTTTCTTCTCTGAGTAATGTGTAGTAAAAGCCACAGTAATCACAAAATTCCTCAGGAATTTCATAGTGTGATACTGTAACCAGTACAAAGCTTTTACACTTCCTTGAATTCTCACTATGAAGTTTTCCAGATTTCTGTCCCGTGCTTCTTCCTACACATTAATGACAATAGTTAGGAAATGGTTTCTTCCTCTCAGTTTGTCCTCTGCCTCATCTCCCTTTCACACTAGCCATGGATGATATGTTTCTTTCTGCCTTTGTTAGATCCTCTAAGTACCAGCTGCCCCTAAATGAAGAATCTGCAGCCACTGGGAACTTGAGCAAGGATTGCAAAGATGGGCCAATGGAAGGTGATCAATTAGTAGCTGCTGAACCAGAAACAATCCTGGGCACATCTGTTGATGCTTCTGCAACTGAACCTCTTGCTGCTGAAGGGAAGAACTTGCCAGAGGACTGTGCTGAGCAGCCCAGGCAGGACAGGGAGGATTCTCATGCAGTTCCAGGGACTGTAACTGATGATAACACAGAGGAACAGCAGCTCTCCAACTGCCTGAGCACTGACTGTGATGGGCAAAAGGAGAGTGAAATTCCTCCAGCATCTGGAGATGCCCTCATGGAAAAAGGGGAAACAGCACCAGATGTACAAGGTGAAACAAACAGTCAACAAGTGGGGCCTGGACTGGTGGCACAGCCTGAAAAAGTGAGGAAATCCAAGCTGGATAAACTTCGTGAACTGGGAATAGACCTGTCCATCCAGCCAAGAATCTGCTCTGACAGTGAATCCTTCATAAACCTTGATGAAGCTGATTCAAATAAAGGTATCACTTATGTTGTAGTCCTAAGAAGTGTTGATCTGAGCTTAGCTGGAAAAGCTCAGAAATATTTAGGTGACAGAACAGTCAGGCACGTTCGCTTACTGGTGAGGATTCTTTGAGACATGTTAACAGAAATTTAGAATTGGCCTGGTGAGTGGGAAGCTGGGCTGGGAGTGAATTGAGGTCTTGTGGATAGATGGTAGTCAATGGTAAGATAATTTAATATTAGCTAATATCAATTAAATACAAGCTACAGCACAAATATTTTGTACTGGTTTATTATCAGTCAAGTAGAATGGTTTTGCAAATATTTTAGTATTCAAAATTTAGCTTTTAAGTTATCCTTGGGGGCTAAAAAAGCTAAAGACCTACTCTTACCACAACTTTTAACAATCCTTTCTTTTACATGCTATCACATTAATTTAATCAATATGTATTTAAAGAACTAGAAGCCCTGAAAGCACGTTTCTTGAAGCACACTCTCCAGACATCAAAATCCAAAGCAGAACGGGCCATAAACATGAACATTGTCCGTAAGGAAACGACATCTGATGGGAAAGAGGAGCTGAGAGCAGATGTGGTGCCAGCAGTTTTGGCTGCAGAGAGCCTGGAGGAAACAGTCCACACAAAGCCAGGTTGGTGGGGGAGAAGAAGAGATGAGGATTGAATTGGAAAACACTTTTGTCTTTATTTTCCTCTCCCATACTCTGTTTCCCAATGCTGCCCTATGAAATACAGGTGAAGGGATCTTCATCTGTAAGATTACTGTGCATGTTCCCCCTAATGGAGAGCCCTGCTTTAATAAAAAAATTCTTGGTAGACCACTGAAACAGCAGTGGCCTGTGTAGGACAGCCTCAGTCAGATCTTTGTGTCTGGTTCCTCTGATTTTTCATGCTTCCATGAGAAGCTGTGGCTGCCCCATCCCTGGAAATGTCCAAGCCCAGGCTGGACGAGGCTTGGAGCAACGTGGTGTGGTGGAAGGCGTCCCTGCCCATGGCAGGGGGTGCAACTGGATAAACTTTAAGGTCTCTTCCAACCCAAACCCTTCCCTGAATGTTTTCCTGCTCAGGGGAAAAGCTCCAGGCCCTGAAGGCCAAGCTGCAGGAGGCCATGAAGCTGCGCAGGACCGAGGAGCGCCAGAAGCGGCAGGCGCTGTTTAAGCTGGACAATGAGGAAATGCTGGAGGAGGAAGAGGAGGAGGAGGAGGAAGAGATGACAGATGAGTCTGAGGAAGAAGGAGAAGGAGGAGAAGAAGAAGGAGGAGAAGAAGAAGAAGAAGAAGAAGAAGGTGATCACGAGGTCTGTATGCAACATTTTTCCGTAACCTCATCAGCTTCTCCGTTCTGCTTCCTCTCCCAGTGGAATGGGACTTTTGTACACTAGGAATTGGGGAAATTGCTAAGAATTCTTCCTAGAAGCTAAAAAATTGCTGTAGTTGGCATATTCAGGGTTTGGATTGTCTAACCTTGAATTCATTAGTATTTTCTTTATTTTTCTAATCACCATTTAAACCAAATAAAAGATTGAAAGATTTCTGTTTAAAAGATTCTGATGCTGCTTGCTGTTTTTATAAATCCTTGGCTCATTGCTTGCAGGGGCAAACAGGTCACATGCCTGACCTGGGGTAGGGTTTGCCATGGCAATAGTCATTATTTGTGCTGTGTTTGGGGATGTTTTTTAGAATTCAGAATTTCTGCTTGATGAAGCAGAGGAAGATAATGAAGATGCAGAAGAGAAACACATTGAAGATGGTGATAAAGAAACTGATAAAGAATCAATCGATGGAGAAAAGCTGGAGAAATCTGAAAACTGTGATTCTGTTCTAAAACATGCTTCAACAGAGTCTACATTGATGCTTTTTAAGGACAGCTCCTCAAAAATGGGGTAAATAAGCCAAGCCTTAAAAATGGTGACTGAGAAGTTTTAAATGTGCCCAGCATGTGTGGATGGTTTTATTTAAAGTGCCTTTTCTAAGTGTTTTTATGTTACCTTGATTTTTTTGCAATTCATCCTGAGTTTATTTGCAAATACCTTCTATTTTATGAATTGCAGATATTCTCTTCCTGATGAGAAACTGGGAATGGAAGAAACTGCAGATAAAGGACCTACCAAGTTAGGTAAAGTAGAATTATTACCCTAGATAACTGGTTTTTTGGGATATTTTTTACTTGGCACATGTGAAAGTTTCTATTTAAGATTGGTATTCAGTATTTCTGTTATTTCATCACCTGTATATAGTTATGCAGTATAATTTTAAAAGTTAAGATTGATGCAAAAATGGGAGGACTTGAGAAAACTAGAGGAAAAACTATACTGTTCAAAATAATACTGGAAGAAATATGAAATGTTGGAAATCGATAAGATGAAATTCAGTAGAAAAGTGTAATATGCTTCCTGTGAGAAGACAGAAGTCCAACACGACCACAAAATGAATTCTTAGCAAGCTGTCAGTGTTGCAAAATATTATATTGAGGTTTTACTGGAACACACACACAAAAAAAATGTTAAGCGCTATTTTATTTTATTTCCAGAGGATGATGATTCATTTTCTCTCCCAACTCTGGCAAAGGAGAACAGCCACAACAGCAGCTTTGAGTTGATTGGCTCCATGATCCCATCCTACCAGCCCTATAACAAACAGGCCTCACGGGGAGGGAGCTTCTTACCTGCAGCAGGAGGGTTCAGGTCACCCTCCCCAGGTTTCTTCAAAACCAGTTTTATCAGCTCTGCTTCCAAGGTGAGATTCTTAGTTCTGGTCATGTCTTATATTAACACAGTGGGTAGTGAATAAAATGCATTTTATCCTGATTATTTTAACCAGACAAATGCTTTGGTATCAGTAAGATTTCAGAAGAGCAAACGGCCCCTCGGGTTTGTGTCCACATTGGGGTGGATAGAAATGACATTATAAAACTTACATTCTAAAGCATCAAAGGAAAGATGCCATAATCTGGATTTTATATCTAAAATATGTGCATCACAAATATGGTTTTTAAGAATGCTTACATGGGCTACAAAACATCTGATGTCAGTGAACTCCTGTGGTGTATTGGAGCAGCATGGACATAATTTGACTCCTACATGGTTTGGGTTGGAAGGAACCTCAAAGCTCATCCCATCCCACCCCCTGCCAGGGCCAGGGCCACCTTCTACTCTCCCAGGTTGCCCCAAGCCCTGTCCAACCTGGCCAGGAATGCTGGCAGCCACAGCTTCTCTGGGAAGTCTGTTCCAGTGCTCCTTGCATTTAAACTTATTCTTGCTAAACAACTTACATATTTTTGTATTCCCTTGACTAGAGCTCAGGAAAGACCTCTGAGCCTTCTCTTCCCATAGAAGATTCCCAGGACCTGTACAATGCCTCTCCTGAGCCCAAGAGTTTATTTCCAGGGGCTGGGGAGTCAAGGTTTCAATTTTCCCTGGAAGATGACACTCAAAGCCAGCTGCTCGATGCCGATGGGTGAGTGATGGGTGTAAAGGATGGTGTTTTGTGCCTATTAACAGAAATAGGACATGCAGACCAGCAAGATTTTTCTAACTACAACCTTTCTTTCAGGTTCTTGAATGTTGGACAGCACAGGAATAAATACCAGTCCTCAAAGCATCAGCTGCCACTGGCTAGCATGGATGAGAATGCCATGGATGCCAACATGGATGAGTTACTGGACCTGTGTTCTGGGCAGTTCAGCAGCCAAGCTGAGCACGTGCCAAACACCAGCAGCACCAAGAAGCAGAACATGGAGGAGCTGCTCAATCTTTGCTCAGGAAAATTCGTGTCTCAGAGTATGTCCTGAGTTCTCTTTTCAGCTTTGCTGGTTACTTGATTTGGAAGTCTTTAGCTGAGGTAGCTTCAGGTCTGGGCTCTGATGCCACATGTGGAATTTTGTTGTTGTTGAGAGCATACACAGTGTTATTTCTAGCACTTTCTCTGACACTTTAAGAGCAGAAATAAGTTGCCATCTTATTGCTTTCTGTAGCAGGTTCTCCAACCTGGGCTTCTTCAGTGTCTTCCAAGGCAGAAAAGGACAGTGACATAGAAGATCCAATGGCAGAGGCTCTGGAGCTCTGTTCAGGCTCCTTTCCCACAGACAGGTTAGCATTGTTCTCCTAAAATTTACAGAAGTTAATTCTGGTAACTGTCTTGTTTTACTCTTAAAAGTGTTTTCTTGTTTGACATCAATTTGCTGTCAGTGAAAGTGTGCTTTGTTTTGGAGGTGAAGGGGAGGAATATTGGAAATTGCTCAGCAATTACTCTCTAATTGGCAGCATAAAATGTTTCCCACAGCTACTGTGAAGGGAAATTCTTTGTCTTTCACTGAGAGTGAAAGAAACAGTGAAGAACTTTGATTAAACTGAGGAAAGATGATTAAAAGTGGGACTTTTGGAGCCTGTTCTGGGCTGTTGCCAAAGTGCCGTAACCAAGTGTAAAGTTGGAGACTTGGAGTTTTTTATTGACTGAATTGAAAAAATTCTGTCAGAACAAAAGGATAGAGAGGCTTAATAAGTGGCAATGTTAGAGGGATCCAAGAGGAATTTGAGAGGGGGAAAAAATTGGAAATAAGTACTTGTCCCATGGTTTCTGCAAGTGAAGATCTGAAGTTTTAAAACATCGACTAATGGGGATTTGGGGCATTTAAAGCTGAATGCTGCTGGCAGATTTTAGCTCTGAGCAGGGAATTGCCTGACAGCAGCTGATGTGGGCGTTGAAATTTTGCCTTGATTTCCTGGAGGTAAAATGAAAATGCCTTTCTTCTGTTTATGTTTTCCCTAGGGAAGAGGAAGAAGAGGAGGAACAAGAAGAACTTGGTGGTTTTCAGCTTTTAACAGATGATGAGGCCTTTGCAAGTGAAGAGGTGGGAATGGATGGAGCCTGGCAGCTGCTGGATAAAATGGATAATTCCATTTATCTTCCTGGCTTTTAAATATATCCATCAACGCAAAGTATAAAGTACTACAACTTTCATTACAAGTTACTGAAACACTTTTCAGAGCAAACTTTGGATCATTTAAAAGATCTCCTTAATACAATGATACAGTGAAAAATGCAGATCCTCTGAAATATGCCTGATGTTTTAGTGTCTTGCTAATTGAAAAACAGACAAATCTGTCATTACAAAGCAATCCACTCTCAGAAATTTCTTATTTTGGAAACTTTCTCTTTGACAGGATGAAAAAGGTGAAGATAGTGCTGCTGAAGAGGCAGAAGTGAGTGATGAGGAAGAAGAACTGCTGAGACGTCGACCAGGCTCGAAGAAAAAACTGTAATTATTTTTTTTCTTAATTACCAGAGAGAATAGAATATTAATAGCACTAGAAATTTAGTTTGGAATTACTCCCTCTCCAGCATTAGTAGCTGATGTTTGGTCTGTTTTTTCATATGTCTCTGGTTTTTTACTTTGGTGCTGTCACGTTGCAGGAATTTAACTGTGTTGCTTGTGAGTTATGGATGATTTCCATTATCATTTTCATTATAGATGGAAATCAAAAAGCCACAAAAAAAGCAGTGCAACATTTTTTTGACCAAAAAAAAAAAGATGCAAGATATTGTTGTCATTCCTCATGTCTCAAGATCTTATTTGTTCTAGCAAGTTAAACACAGAGTTGACAGTTATTGCCATCATCTTTGGAATCTGGTGGATGGCAATGATTTGGGGTGGTACAGGATGTCAGGCTCTGTGTGTTAATGTGCAAGAACTCAAGGCTTGGTTTTTCCAAAAATTACATGAGAAATTACGATGCATCCTTAGAAAATGCGTTCCTTTTATGCCAGAAGATAAATCTTGCTTTCTGAAGACTGGTGTGGTGCTCCCAAACTGAATTCTTTCAACTTTCTTTCATAGAAAACTGCAAGATTTCATGGAAGAGGAGGCAGAGCTATCAGGGAGTGATGTGGGAAGTGAGGATGAGTATGACGGCGAAGACCTGAACGAGTACGAAGAAGAGGTTATCGATGAGGAGCTCCCAAATGAAGAGGAATTGGGAAACCAAATACAGAAATTCCACATGTCAGTGACATTATCAGTAGATATTTGTGTGTGTGAGGCCCTGGCTGAGGCACAGAGCCTGCACTAACCTGTCCCTGTATCCTGTGCTGGCAGGAAGGCGATGCTGGACGATGACAAGCGCCGGCTGCGCCTGTACCAGGAGAGGTACCTGCTGGATGGGGACCTGCACAGTGATGGCCCAGGCAGGACCAGGAGGTTCAGATGGAAAAACATAGGTGATCTATGATCCAGAGTTAATAGAGGGGAGAAAGTTTGGAAACAGAGCATGTATGTGCGTTTGAAGTAGCGCTTAGTGGTTCTCAATAAAGTATTTCAGGAATAAATTGGGGGGGATGATTTCTGGATTTTTTGTTTGATTGGTTTTGCGGTTTTTTGGTTGTTTTTTACTTGCCTCAGATTTCAAAACTGATAGCTGACTATCTTGCTTTGTTGCCTAGATTTTGCTTCACAGATGGACTTGTTTCAGAGAGATTCAGATAATGAGGAGGAGAATGAAGAGTTTGATGAGACAGAAGTGAAGTGGAGGAAGGAGCGATTTGAGCGAGAGCAGTGGCTCCGTGAGCAGGTACTGGTGAGCTGCCAGAAAGGCTTGCTCAGTCTGTAGCATTGCTGGATGTGAAATTGTTTATTCCTCAAGTTAAACTTCAGTGTTAGGTCAGATTTCTCAGCTGAATGTGATGCTGTTCATTAATAGAACAAGGATGATGAAGTGTCTAAGAAACTGCAACAACCTCTTACAGTAGAAAGTAAATAAAAACTAATTTACATAAAGAAAATGATTACTTAAAATATTGAGTGAGATGTCCATTTGTAATACGAATTTTTTTCAATTTTACAAAATGTCTTCTCTCTGCTGCAGAAGGAAAAAAATAAAGAGCAGGAGGAGGAAGAAGAAGAAATTGGTGGAGACAGCGAATTCATGAAACTGGCAAAAAAACTGACTGTCAAGTCCCTGCAAAAAAAAGGTGAGCTTGATTTTTATTGAAGTGACAAGAAAAGAAGAGAGATAAATAGTTCAAAAACTGATCTTTTCCCCATGTCTCTGCCAGCCAGCCCAGCAGTGGTGGCCCAAGACACAACTCTGTTACCCAGGAACCCATTTGAAGCCTTCAGACCTGCCAGTGACATCCAGGTGGGTACCAGTCCTCAAAAATGGCATTTCCCAACACAGCCAAGTCAGCTGCCCCTGAATTTTGGGCACTCCTGGTTTGTGTTGTGAGTAGGGAGTAGGTTTTCTATGAAGAGTAACTTACTAAGCAACCTGCCTTGTTCCTGAGAGTGGTTTAATGCAGCTTTTCTTTGCCTTTCAGATAAAAAATGGATCACTCTTGAACAGACCTAAAGCTGTCCTTCAGAAGCTGGCAGCAATGTCAAACCTTAATCCAAATGCCCCTCGAAATTCAAGGAATTTTGTCTTTCATACACTTTCCCCAGAGAAGAGTGAAGAGGCAAAGGAGAAATCAAAACCTCAGGTAAAGATTTGGGTGGCAGGTGCTGCCAGTTGTGGAAATAATTTGAATATACAGGCACTGAAATCTGCCAAGCAGTTAAGAGCACTGCTGCCTTAAATATTCCCTATGTGCTCTCACACCAAATATTTCTCTCATAACTGATAATTTAAACTTTCTTTTGTGTATTTTAATGTATTTGACTCCCTTTAGGTGAAGAAGAGAAGCCCTTCTGCAGTGATAACATCAGTGGCAAAGCGACCCAGGGTGGAAAGCTCAGAGGAAAGCAGTCAAAGCAGGAGCATTTTCCAGTACTTGGAGAGCTGAATGTTCCTGTTGGGAGTCAAAGGTTGTGTCTCCTCTTTGCCAGCTGCAATTTATTTTGCCAATCTGCCAGAAATCCACCAGGCAGGGAAACAAATTGGTGCCACCTCATTCACGAGTTCCAGTAATTTCCAGGCAGTGATTTTGTGCTTTGTTTTTTTCTCAGTCCTCTGTGGCAGATGAGAGCACAAAATCCATTCCTGGTTTGGAATGAAATGCTGACTTGGTCTTTCCCAAGCATTAAGGGAACTTCCACTACTGTGGGCTGTCCTCACAGGTGCTGCTGCGAGGTATCAGTTCCACCTGGAAATGCCATTGGTGTGACAAGTTTGACAAGGAAATACCTCAGGTAGCTGAAAGCACAAAAAAGGAGGGATTTCTACAGCTCTGGGAGAGAATGAAGCAGTGTTGACCATGGCAAGACACTTGTTTACACTTGCAGCACAAAGTTTTAGCTGTGTCTTCCTCCAGTGTCTTATTTTCTTTTAATGTTGAGCATTTATTAAGCTTCACCTTTTAAGAAGCTCTAATTTATCCTTGAAATGTTTACTTTGTGGGAAAGGTCCCAGTCTCTTCTGAGGCAATATGAGAAGGGTTTCTTTCCAAATTTTTATTACTGTCCTTGAACTTGCAGATGAATGTGTGTGTGGAGAGGGAAGAATGTGGGAGAGGAAAAGGAGGTTTTGGGGGGGTTTATTTGCATTGGTGGGGGAAATTGCTGGGGTTGCTTTGGTTTGCCCAACTTCAGGCTGTCTCTAACCATCCATTCTGTTGTTTTAATGGAAGCTGCACTCATCCAAGAGAAAGCATCCATTGCTGAGCAGGCAGTAAGGAAAGGGATTAATTCCCTCTAGGATGAGGGAATTAATAAAGAACTGTCATTCACAACTCTTCCAAGTAGAGTGAGAGAAACTTGAGCCAGAGTGTCCAGCATTCCTGTCATTTCTGATCACATGCTGAAGGTGTTGGAGAGCAGACAATGGTGCCACAGGGTCCTGCTCTAAGGCTAAGCATCTCTGGGACTGGATGTCACATACTTGAGGTGCTGACACCATTGGAGAAGTGTCTGAGCTGTAAATTTTGTAACATCTTGAGCACACGCCTGGTGTGCTGCGTGTAAAATATTTTATTGTACAGTATGTTATAAAGAACTATGGTACTGATCGAAGTGCAACTTTGCAATAAAACATGGTTTTAATTTTGGAGGCAGTCAGAATTAATTTATGGGATTTCACTCTGTTGTGTACATGTCTTGGTGGTTTTTATCCCCAGTGTTTTTTATTCTATGTCTGTTTTTTCATTGCTGCCTTTTTTTTGTAGCCACAACTCAGCCCTTCACTAGGAACAGCTGCAATAATATTGGAGTACAACAAAAACAACCTCTTGTGCTTATTAGAGTGTGGATTTTCAACTCCTCAAGTCTTCCACTTGGGTTTGCATAAAATTCTTAGCCTGAGGAGTATGTTTTTTTCCTGCTTCAATAGTTTTGGATTTTTTAGTTCCTAGACAAAACTTCCTTTATCCTTGTCTTAAGAAATGTCTATTTACAGTTCATTGCAGCAATTCTAATGATCAGTGTACCTGGATTTGGGATGGGAGGTTCAGGGAAGAGGAATGACCTTTCTTCCTTCATTATCAGACTTTTCTTGAAGGATCATATAACTAAAAGATTTCTGAACACCCACTTGATTCTTTATCAGAGTTTCACTGATATGAAAGTTGCACTAATTCAGCACAGATTTGTTGGGTAAAAACAGTTCAAGCTCCAAACTTGGGCATTTTCCCTGAATTTTGCTCCAGCTCTGCCACTAGAGTGCAGCAAGAGAATGTGCTTGCTCTGGCACAGGGGCAAGGCAAAATCATTAAACCTTAAACTGTGTCTTTACTCCAGGGGAAATTCTTGCAGTTTTCCATGCTCTGGCATGGCAAAGGATTAAATTTATAGAGACCTATAATTGCTACGTTTTTGCATGAGAAAGTGGTAGCTTGAAGAGCACCTTTAGAGGGGTGGCTGAGTCCTGGTGGTTTCCTGGCTTCTCCTCAGCACATGCTACTAGCCATAATTATGGCTTTTATTTTGCTTTCCCTGTAGAATTTTTCCCTTTAAAATACATTTTCCTTGTTCCAGAGCCAAGGGTAGAAAAAAACTGTTGAGCCTGAAAAGCTTATAAATTAAAATACATGGAATGGGAAGGTTTCTGGCTGCATTTTCCCCCACAACAACTTTGCAGCAGTTCAGGACTTGTGAGTTGCTGCTGGAAGCTCTTGTGTTGCACCCCAAGAATTCCTTACCTGGGAGCATATTCCATACCAGGGAGTGGGAAGTGGGAAACCAGGGACAGGTTCTGTGGGAGCTGGAATTTCAATTTCAATAGGAGGTGCTGCTGCTCATTGTGCCAAACCTTCCCCAGAGCTGGGAGCTTGGGCCTGACCCTCACCTGTGCTCCTGCCCTGCCCTGCCCAGCTCCCATCCCTCTCCTGGCTCTGGCTGCTCCAGAGCTGCCCCCCTGCTCCTGTCTGACACATTAACTCAGCTTTGCCTTCTCATTTTCAGGTATTGATTCAACTCCCCTCTCCTGGCATGGCCATGAGGCTGCTGTGTTAAAGGGATGAAAAATCCTCCCCGTGTCTGCTGGAAGTGCCAAGAGTGGGCTGGGAAGGAGGGAATAGCTCAGGGGGGTGAGGGGTGGGGATGAGGGTCCTGTGTCCAGCTCAGCCTGAGCAGAAGCTGCTCAAAGGTTGGACTCTGATCCTGGAGGTCTTTTCCAACCTCAGTGATTCTGTGAAATTTTGTCTGCAGGGCTGTCCTGGGCTGAAGGAAGAGCTGATTCCACCTCTTCCACATCCCTCCCTTTTTTTCCCTCCTAAATGTGCCTTGGGAAAACTCGGAACAGTCACAGCTGAGAGTTGTGATTGGTGTTGCTTGGGTTTGATTGGTGATGTTTGGGTTTGACTTTGGTTTGGTTTGACTTTGGTGGCTGCAGCCGGAGATTTTCATCTGATTTGGGCAGCTCTAATAATAATAACAACACCTCTCTGTGCCTCAGTTTCCCACAAAGGGGACAGGAGGAATAAAGCCCATGGGCTCTGAGTTCCTCATCCTTGTGTGCCTTGATAAGAGCAGTGCTGCTAATACACAACGTTATCTGCTGCGTTTGCAGGGAGAACGAGCTTTTGGGAACCCAAATGATAACGGAGAAATTTTTAAAAAGGACTTTAGAGCAGAGGGAGGAGCAGCCCTGGGTGCCTGGTAAAGGTTGACATTGCAGACACGTTTATAATCCCAGCTCCCGCCGCCACGCGGCTCCTCGGGGCTCAAGGCGCTCACTGAATTATGTTTTCTTTCCCTTTTTTGCCAAGAGACTGAAAAGGGGAGAGAAAAAAAACTATTTGTTTGTCTTGTCTAATTTAATTTATGTTATTTATCAAATAGACAGGTTATTTGGGAAACCAGATGGACCCAGGCTAAAATCATCTGTATTTCCAACGTGTGAAAAATTATGTTGGAGTGGACACATGAAAGGCAGCGTGGGGCAGGTTTGGTGAGCACTCACCACGTGAGCTCTGCACCTCATCTGTCCTGGGCCTCTAATCAGTTGTCCCAGACCCATTATGGGGGTTAAAGGACAAAAAGACCCCCAGGCACCCACGGGGGTGTCTTCCAGAGCAGCCATGTCACAATTATTTACCCTCCCTGGCTTTCACTCTGCTCATTGACTGGTGTGTCCCTTCCCCAGGGATGGATGGGGTGAGTTTTTGGACCTAAATTAATGTTTTAGTTGGGTTTGGGAGCGGAGCTGGTGATGGGTTTGGTGTCTGGTTTTTTTCTTCTTTGGGTTTTCTTGTTGGAAAAGGAAAACCAGGAGATGGAGAGCCAGCAAGGATGGATGAAAGCGAGTAGATAATGCAAGAAATACAGAAATAGAAAAGAAATATAGTGAAACCAAGAGCTCTCTGTTACTAATTGGCTGGACATCCTGATTGCTGCTGAGCTGAGCCTGGAGCAACCCCCTGTCACCAACCTTCCCTATACCCCAGAGCAGGACCAGGAGGGCTCCTGGCTCTGCAGAGTCCAGACAAGCTCGTGGCACAGAAAGCAGCTCTGTGAGACCTGCAGGCTTCAGTGGGTGACCTGTAAAGCAGGAGTTTCATTCTGTATTAACTATTAGTCATTAATATTAATTCCAGCGCCACGCGTGCTCCGTGCAGACAGATGTTCACTCCTTGGGGGTTGTTATTTTCTCTTGTATCATCCAGAAGCCCAATTTAGGGCTGACTCCAGCTCTGCTTCTCCAGGCAGCAGAGATCTAAACCAGCTGTAATTAAAGAAAACGACATAAAAGATTGCAGGGGGGTGGGGGGGGGAGGGGGGATCAGCAAATCTTACAGCTTTGCAAGAGATTAATTTTATTTTTAGCTAATATTTTCTCTGCTCCTCAGGGCTGTTTTCATGCAACACGCTCTGTGCTGCTTCCCTTACAGTGGCCCATTGATTTTCAGTATTTGATGGGGTTTGTGCACAAGGCCATGGGGGCTCAGAATCCAAGGGGCAGCTTCACGTGTGCCCCCACACCCTAAAAGCCACCTGTGTTATCCCAGCCCTCACCTTTGCCATGGGGATGCTGCACAGAGCCCAGAGGTGCCACTCCATCCTGGCATGGCCAGGCTCAGCCCCGAGGTCCCAGCTGGAGGGGACACAGGCCAGCCCTGCAGCATCCTCCTGCACTGCCCAATTTCCAGCTGCCACTTCACACACACTCGTTTCTGTGCAGGAAGAATCATTAACCACCCAGGCTCTACATCCACCTTCCCAGCTGCTCGGGATCCAGAGGTGGCATTTCCACATTCCTGCTTTACATGGAGCCTGAAGGATACACTCAACCTTTCCCAAATAACCACCAGATAAGAGAAAATAAGGCTTTTCCTTCCTCCCTCCTGCTCCTCCATGAGTTTGGATGGAGCAGAGGGGCCTAAATGTGGCTGGGAATGTGAAATTCAGGAGCTGCCACTCAGGGCTGGCTTTTTCCCAGTCCCAGCTCCAGGAAACTGTGCTGGAATGGGACATTGCTGTGGCTCATTGGGACACCCTGAGCCCCTGGCTGGCAGTGCTGGGGTGCCACAATGAGCCACTCTCAGCCACCTCCCAGTCAAGGACCCACAGAGAGGTTTTGGCATCCAAGACTTTTCCCATCCCATCCCATCTAAGCCATGGTGACCACAGCTGACATTTCCCTCAGGATGTACATCCCAGCTCTGCCAGTGACACTCCAACCAAAAGCAACACCAACCCATCTGGCCACTGCTGTAAGAAGATAATTAAATCAACAGGCAATTAGAGCCTCCATGTGGTCCCCATTTCGAGTGACGCGAGGACGACGCTCGCGGTGCAGATCTCCCAGCGAGGCATCCGGGATGAGCTCACAGGCACCACTGGGCTGCTTTCCGTGTCCTTTGCTCCACCTACGGATCTGCTGAGGGTGTGTGATCTGAGGAGCTGGGATGACACGAGCCCCAAAGTATGAGAACATCTCCCGAGGTGTGACAGCCCCCAGCCCGAGCCACCGCGGCTGCTCCGTCCATCCCCAATGCTGCAAAGGGAAGGGAAAGGAAGGAAGGAAGATTAGGTGGGATCAATGTGGTTGGCAAAGACCCCTGAACATCTGCAGGGGCAAAGGCAGGGCTGGAGGAGCTGGGTTTGGTACCCCTCAGCCAGCAGCCAGCTCAGGTCTGGAGGGTTGGCATTTGTCCCACTGGCCTTGCCCGTGGCTCCTGCTAAAAGGCTGTGAGTGACACTGCAGGAGTCAACAGCTTGAATGGAAATTGGAGATGCCAAACCAAACCCCATCGTGGTGCTGGTGATGATCCCAGTCTGGTGAGGCTGGTACTGGTACTGCCCAGGCATTGGATCCACTCCCTAAAGCCACAGCTCCATCCCAAGAGCTGTGCCATGGTGAACACAGGGTATTTTTAATTCAAAGAGCAGGACCTTACAGCAAAATCCTCACACAAATTTCACCAGAGCCACTACTGAGGATGTGGGGCTGATGGTCTCCCACTGCCCTGGGGGGCCAGCATGATCCCCAGTGATGGGGACAACCAGAAGGGGACACTGCTCTTTGCTCTGCCCTGGTCCCCTGTGGTCCCCCAGCTCTGGGGTCGGGGCTGGCTGAGCCGGTGCTGCCGGGAGCCACGTGCACATCCTGCAAGGGGAAGAGCCCTGCTCCCAACATCTGCTTGGCGTTTGTTTGTCTTTCATTCCCATTCCTGCCCTGCCTCCCCCTCCACTTTCATCCCTCCATCTGCACAGGCCTAAAAATAGGGCCGTGGCCAGACTCGGTCTGTGCCTCATCAGCCTGTCGGGGTTTTGGTATGATCCCCTTTGTGCCCTGACAAGGTGGGGACAGGACCCACCAGTGTCCCTCAGATGCCACTTTCCTGCCACAGATGCCAAGTGGCTGTTCAGGGGCACCTGCACCCCTGACTTTTGCCCTGGGCACTGTTCCCTGCTCCCAGCCCAAAATGCTCCATCCTGGGCATGGGGGATCTCAGGCTGAGCCTCGTGTCAGTCCCTGCATCACCCCACTGCTGCACCTGGGGTGGGGATGGCACCAAATGCAAAGGTGCCCTGGTGGGAGCAGAAGAGCAGAGGGGTGTCCCCAAACCCCAGCTCATACACTCCCCAAAAGTGGCTGCGGTGAAGGAGTGGAGCCACAGGGACACCTTTGTCACCTGGTTGGGGCAGCAGCAGGACCTGGTTCTGCCACCTGGGCTGCTCTGGGGTCCCCAGGGACTGCTCTGGGAGTTTCCATGCCTCCTGCTCCCCAGGCAGGCTCATCCCCTCTGCCTCTCCGGAGTGTGGAGCAGGATGAGCATCAATTTGGCACGTCCCTATGTCCCCCTGCCCGTTCCCCAAGTTGCTATGAATAAATCATTGTTTTATTAAAGAGAAGCAGCTGCTTTTTTTCTTCTCCCTTTTTTTTTTTTTTTTTCTGACACCCCATCCGTACCCACGGAGCCCTTTGGCACATGCTCGAACGCTGAAGCCCCATTGAGGGCCCCCAGAGCATAGCAATTGATACACAGAGATCCCCAAATCCTATTCAGGCCCCGCTTTTCTGCACGAGCAGCCTCTAAACAGCTCATTCACTGCTCTTTTTGTCGCCGGGGTTAAGTGGTTAAGTGTGTGTGGATCCCATAAAAGGCCTTTACTCCATGAAAAGCTATATTTACATTGTAATCACCAAAGAACTGTTTAGGCAGTCAATAGCGGGGCAGCGGCGGCGGGGGCTCGGCGGCGTGTCCCT
This sequence comes from Drymodes brunneopygia, assembly GCA_013400955.1. NCBI lineage: Eukaryota > Metazoa > Chordata > Aves > Passeriformes > Petroicidae > Drymodes > Drymodes brunneopygia. Next base: position 128,570 of record VZTZ01012615.1, read on the forward strand.
CACCTCTCCCGCTGAGCCCCCCGGAGCAGGACTTTTGTGGGATTATGTCCCCCCTCGCCAGCTGCCGGGGGCCGCCGCTCTTTGTCTCGGCAGAGCCGGGGACAGCCCAGGCTCCCGAAGCAGCATCCTGCATCCCGGTGGCCCCGGTCCCCCCGGCACGGACGGTGCCCTGGAGTCCCGCTCAGGCTGGGATGGACCCGGTGGCTCCTGGGTGAGCTGTGTCCTGGGTGGGCTGGTGCCAGAGTGCTCGTGGCCATGAAAGCACCTTGTTGAGCTCACCCCATCATCGCTGGAAGGGTTAGGTTGGGTATCAGGGGAAGGTTCTTCCCCCAGACGGTGCTGGGCATTGCCCAAGTACCACAGTCCCAAGGGGACAGTCCCGAGGCTGCCAGAGCTCCAGGAGCGTTTGGACAATGCTCCCAGGCACAGGGTGGAATTGTTGGGGTGTATGGGCAGGGCCAGAGGTTGGGCTCAAGGATCCTTGCGGATCCCTTCCAGCTCAGGATATTCCATGATTCTATTCTGTGATTAACCAACCTCCTGGCTCCAGGAGCCTCCCTGGTACCCCGTGAATGAAGTGTGAGCTAAAATTGTATCACTTCAACAAGATTAATTGAGCACAGCCAAGAACGGCAAAAGCAAAATTAATTCACCGAGAGCAAGGCAAGGGCTTCCCTTTCCACCAGCAGCAATTTCCATGCAATCAATTAGATGATGTTCCAACTGTCGGGGAGCTCTCCTGCTCTTCCCACACGGGAGCGAATATTCATCATAGCAACACTTGAAGAGAAAATATGGGAGAATCCCCCATATTCCCTTGGAAAACCCTGTGAGGTGTGCCCAGGAGGGATTAGCACTGGAACAGCCTGTGGGAATGGGAGGCTGCAGCCCAGCAGGCACCCAGATAGGGATGGAGATGGGGATGAGGTCAGGAATGAGGCTGGAGATGGAGATGGAGATGGAGATGGGGATGGAGATGGAGATGGGGATGGGGATGGAGATGGAGAAGATGGGAATGGAATGGAATGGAATGGAATGGAATGGAATGGAATGGAATGGAATGGAATGGAATGGAATAGGATGGGAGTGGGGATGAGGATGAGAATGAGGATGCTTCTGCCAGACACAAGCCAGCAGAGATCCCTGTTGAGGAGCAATTCCAAACCACTGGTCCCATCACAAACCACAGGGAGCAAGGTGGGCACAGCCCATGGGACATGGCCATCAGCCCCTGGGTGCTGGAGTGGTGGTGGGAGAGCTCCACTTGGTGGGTGCTCCCTTCCACTGCTGTGTTTGTCCTGTTGGCTCCTGAAAAACAGAAATTAGGATGTTTTTTACAGTTCTGTTACACACTCCAGCTTTTCCTGGTGCCTCATGCAAGGCTTTGTGATACTAGAAGTTTAGAATTCTCTTCCTGCACCCTCCTGCCCAATAGGAATCAGAATTACAAGGCTAGACAGGCTGGTTAAGTGAAGAAGGTGATTTTGCTAATGGGCAAAACCTCCATGGATGGAGTTCCTGGCTCCAGCACAGCCTGAAGGATGACATTCCCTGGATAGGAGCAGGGAGGAGGGTGCCTGGTGCCCTGCGTGTCCCTGTGCCGTGCCCTGCCCTGGCATCACCGCATTTCCAGCATCAAGGCCGGAGCCTGCAGCACCAGCACCAGCTCAGGTCCTGGCCCTGCCTTGCTGAGCCATTCGCATCACCCAGGGTTTTGTTTTCCCTCTGGTTTGGCTCCTGCCTGGATTTTTCAAAGGCTCCGGAGCAGCGTGCGCCCTTCCTCCCCCGGCCGGCGCACATTGTTCGAATTAGTGCCTAAATGAAAGGATATTGTTGGTTCCTGTTGGGAGATAATAACCTCGGTAGCGGAGGGAATTTCACCCATGCAGAGAGAATTTGCCGGGCTGTTCCCGCCAGCAGAGCCCCTTGCCGGGGTCCGTCTCGCTGGGACGACGGCTGATGGGAACGGATCTGCCAGGAAGCGGGGGGTTTATCTTGGCACGCCGCTCTAATTGCTGAAAACTCTGCTTTCTGACCTCAAAAATGCTCCACCGCTCCCCGTCTGGCACGGGGGCACCTGTGGCACAGCACAGCAGCGGTTGCCAGCCATGATCCCCATGGAAAAGTGCTCCTGTTCCCAAATTCTTACGGGATTTTGGTTTTCCCTCTTCCTTCCCATCCATCTGTCTTCTTCCACGGCTTAAGGAGATGTGAACCCCTCACCGTCCCATGGAAGTGGAAGAAACAGAAAGGAAAATGGAAATCCCAGCATTTCCATTTTTACTAAAACACAGAGGATTTCAAGCATATGGAAAAGATCCCTGTCAGCCCAAAAGGCACCTTCTGCTCCATTTTTCTGTTGTGGGGATCTCAAGTGGCTCCTGCTGCCTCAATGGCCATCACCACCATCCCCAGGACACTGTGGCAAATACTGGGGGCGTGCAGTTCACAGGGACACAGGGACAAGCACAGTGCTGAGCCCACATCCAGCCATCCCACCTGGCTTCAAGCTGGACAGTCATTTTATTGTACACCCCAAATTTTAACTTTTTTTTAATCCAGTTGTTCTCTGATTGAATTTTTAACAGATGTTTTGACTTGTTGTAGGTGAAAGAAAAATAACTCAAAGTGTTTCTTGATTAGAGCTTGTTCAAAGTTCTCCAGTGGAGCTGTTTCCACATCAGAAAATCCTGACTATGTGCAATCAAACATTTAATTTCCACGGACACAATATCAGAGGATTCCTTCAGGTTAGAATCTGTTACAGTTATTAATCAAAGCGGCGCAGCTGAAATGAAACCTTTTATTGAATGTTGTGACAAAGGGATAAATTAAAGCATTTCTGGAATGTATCAGATTTGGGTCCAAGACTGAAATTTCAAAATCCTGACGTTTTTTCTGCGTTATGAGGTCCAAATGTGGAGCTTTTCTGTGTCAGAGCAAGTGTGCAGCAACTGGGGGGTGGTGGGAGCTGCGTGGGCAGGGAGGGAGGGGACGGTCCCGTCACTGCCGAGGGGTCGGGGCTGCAGCACATGTCACACATTCCCTTCCCAATTAATGACACCAGCCCTTCCAGGGACACTCTGGTGACGATCCCGCGGGAATGTTTCCCTGTGTGCCGCGGCCCCGGAACAGCGATCAAATAAAAAATATATACTTCGATGTAAACGGAGATTTTCATCCCTAAATCCTTGCAGAGAAGTAGATCCATCCACTGCAGAGCTCTGCCTGCAGCCGCACGGGGATGGGACCGTGGCTGGAGCAGATTTGAGGACCCCAAGGCAGGGACCCGCGGTGCTGGGAGGTGACGCCGAGGGGCAAAGCCACCCAGAGGCACCGGCTGTGGCGAGCGCCCGTCCCTCCCCCTTCCTTTCCATTTCCCAAACAATTTCCTAATCAGCCCTTTCTGTCTGGAGTTTATTAGTGATTCACAGGCCGAGAGGAAATGGTGATTTTTGGGTCCAGCTCTGATGGAAGGGGTGGAGTCGGCAGCAATATTCCCCTTTCGTGGCTCAGCAGAGGATAAACCGCAGAGGAAACGTCAGCCAGAGCCGGCCCCGCTCCCTCGGCAGAGCTCTGCTCCCTTGGCCAAGAGAAACCCATTTTTGGGAGGATTTTTAGGGAAGAGTAAGGAGGCTTCCTCCCCAGCATGAGTGGTTTGGCAAGGGGGTCTTTGCCCCCGCTGGGTGACAGAGCTGCGTGTCCCAAGGTCCCCATCATCCCTCCGGTGGGAGGGAGGCACCTCCGCTGGGCTCTCCTTCCTTCACCTTCCTCCAGCCCCTTCCTCCACCTCCTCCTCCTCCTGGTGCTACCCAAAGGCTGATTTTTGGGGCTCGGAGCTGCTGCAGTGAGCAGGCTCTGACCTCCGGTCTGGTGCAACCGGTCTGGCCTCCGTGGGATTCCCAGCTCCTCTGAAATCCAATCTGGCTGCAGATTCCTGGCATTTTTCACCAAATACAGTGCATCTGCCACTGCTTTTGATTCTGATTGAAAATGAATTCGAGTCACAGGTAGACAACAGGCAGCAGGCCCGGGCAGGGGTTGGGACTCTGGACAAGGGAATGGGGTTGCCTGGATCCAGCCCCTTCTGCCCCTTCCCCAGCCTTTGAGTGGTGTTTTCCCCAGAAAATCCTGTGGGAAATGCAGGCCATGGGATGCTGTGCGTGAGAGCAGGAGAGGGCTGGGGACGGGGATGAGGATGGAGCAAGGCCAGGGATGGAGCTGGGCTGGCAGTGATGCTTCCTCCCTCCAGACCAGAGGCTTTTCCGGCCCCTCTCCAGAGAGGAACGCCAGCACTTGTACAGCCTGGGGTTGCTTTTCTTTTCCTCAGCCTAAAAAAATGACCAGGATCTATGAAAATAAGAGCATTGTTTTTAAATTTCATGAGGCCAAGAGGACAAACCTGTTAATAGCATCCTCCTCCTCCTCCTCTTCCTCTCTCCATCTGCAGGACCTGCCACTGCTCCCAACACGAGATTTTCCAGCCCCAGCTCTGCAGTCACAGGGCAGCGTGGGGGTCCCAGTGACTCCTGTTCCCACTGGCAAAGTTGGACCTCAACCCTCACAGCCCTCAGTCCTTGTGAAACCCCTCACAACCAGGGACATCCATGGCCACATTGCCCAGAGATGTCACCCACAGCTTTGGCCTGATGCTCAGCCCCAGTTTCAGCTGGCTGTGGGGAGAGCTGCCTCCCCAGGACCCCCTCACTCCCCTCCCCTTGTATTTACCCGAATGTGTTTACAATTACAGAGAATGCCAGGGAACGCCGAGTGCCGTGGCCAGCGAGTCAGCGTCGGGGCAGTGCGGGCTGGAGGTCAGCACACTGTTTACTTTAATTTCTCTGAGAGCTTTTTGGGAGATTTCCCTCCTCCATTATTAAACTCAGATGAGCCGCTGGGGAGGTTAGGTCGCATGTGGTTCAGGGCACTTTTTTCTTTTGTAA
>VZTZ01012615.1:133529-170211 GCA_013400955.1 Drymodes brunneopygia
TTTTTTTTTTTTTTTTTTTTTTTTTTAGTATTTGCAATGTTTCGCCCTTAACTCTTTCGGGACAAGGTGCCCTTCTCAGCCCTGGGATAGCAGGATGAGCCCACGAGTGGGATGGTGGCTTCTGGGTGAGCTGTGTCCTGGGTGGGCTGGTGCTGGAGTGTTCAAGGCTTGAAGATTCCAGCATGAACCCATGTGAGCATCACTGGGAGGTTTAGGTTGGATATCAGGAAAGGTTCTATCCCCAGAGGGTGTTTGGGCACTGAACAGGCTCCCCAGGGAATGGTCACAGCCCCAAGGCTGTCAGAACTCCAGGAGCGCTTGGAAAACGCTCTGAGGGACATGGTGGGATCCTCAGGGTGGTTCTGTGCAGAGGGAATGGGGTTTGCAGGCAGAACCTGAGGAGCAGCAGCACCAACACTCACCTGCCCCTGCAAGGCCGTGGATCCCCCACCCATCCTGGCTTTGAACTCCGGTGCCTCCTTCCCAGCAGAGGGGTCAGGACTGTGGCTGTGACACGGGGCTGATGTCATGCAGGCACAGGGCCAAGTGCCAGGGCTCCTTCTGGGACCAATTTGGTTCAAAGGCCGTGGCACGCTGCAGCAGTTAGAGGGACAGCAGATGAGGAGCAGACGGAGGCTCCCCCGAGCGGGATGAGCACAGGGAGTGGGGAGCTGGGATTGAAGGGTTATTTCCACCACAGCCAGTGCCAGGCTCCCATCTCTGGCACGTCCTTGTGACAGTGCCAGGTCTCTGCTGGTGCAAGGTCACAGAGGTTCCCCCAGCCAGGACAGGTCCTGAGGCTAGGGAGGGGCACAGCATCCCCACCCCAGGGAATGGCCCTGGTGGAATAATTGGTGCCAGCACCTTCTGGAGAAGCTCCAGTGGGTCACCCCAGCACCCTCCTCCCTTCCAAGCCCAGGATCCCCAGCTCCGAAACCCCAGTGCATCAAGTCCTGTGCTCAGCCTTCTTAAATTATTTTTAATTTCCTGGAGGGAGAGCTTTTAATTTATTTCTGGAACAAAGAGGGGGAAGGGGAGGGGAAGATGACTCTGAAATCCATCACTAAGCCTCCTCCACTTCCAAACCTTCCCTTTCCCACTGTCCCTGAAAAGACCAGACCAGCCCTCCCTGAGTCCCCACATCCCCTCTGTCCTGTGTCCCAAGCTGGGGTTCCACACAGTGTCCCCACAGGGAGGTCCTTGCAGCAAGGGACAGCTGGGGCTGAGGGGACACTGGCTTGCAAGGGAATGGAACTGTTTCCACAGGAAGCAGCAAATCCTGCTGGTCTCCATCAGACACAGAGAATCCCAGGAGCTGGGTTGAACCTGAGCTGCACCAGTACAAAATCCCAATGAGACAGACCCCTAAAAACACAGCTTCTGGATCCCTCTGTGAACCCAGGACTTCCCTGGCTCCCACCATGGCTGGCACTTGGGGGAAGAACCCTAAACTCCAAACCTCCCATCCAGTGGAGCCAGAGCCAGGGCAGCAGGTTTGCAGCTCCAGGAGCTCACTGCTCCTTCAGGAGGAGGGGAAAAGGCTCCAGCACATCTGCACCCACTGGCCTGCGAGGATTCCCGGGGTGGGGACAAGCAAAGCTGAGAGAGGAGCAAACCCTCTTCTGCCCTGGAGCCAAACTCCAGTGGCACTCAAGGTTTTCTGTGCTGTCAAAATCTAAACTGGAGCTGGAAAAGGCCTGTTTGGGATGTGCCTCTTGGTAAAATGGGGGAGAAGCTCCCTGAATGGGTCAAAATTCCCTCTGTGCTCTGAGTGATGAAAATTTCACTCTGTTTGAGTCCAGGTTACGATGGGAGTGAAGCCCAGAGCAGCACAAAGCAAAGGCTCTGCTGATGGCAAAGGCTGAGCTGAGGCCAAACTCCTGTTTCTGTCCTGTCCTGCCCATTCCCAGACGCCTGAGTCAGCTCCTGCCTTTCCTGTGTGACAGGAAGGGTTTGCTCCTTTAATCCCAGGCTTCCCCTGGAGCTGCAGCCCGAGTGTCCCAGTTACAGCTCTTGGTCCTGCCCCTCTGACTGCTCCTCCATGGAGTTGTCACAGCCTTTGGAGCAGCCAGGAGCAGGAGAGGCTGTCAAGGGGCCTGTCAGACAGATGAGAAATTAGAACAACTTATTTATCACTCCCATCCATATTCCACTGCTCTGAACTCTCGCTATGTCATGGGGGAACATCTGCTCTTGGCGTTTCTCCCCTACATCCCACCTCCAGGGATCCAGAGCCTTCAAAAGGATCTTTGTCCACCCTGAAAGCCTCTTCATCCCTCCTTCCTCCCCCTCGGGACAGGTGGGAGGCGCCGGGCACAGCCTGGATTTGGGCTTTGGAGCCTTTGGGATGTCGCTGCTCTGCTCGTGCCATGTCCATGCCAGAGCTCGCAGAGGATGCCAGGGAAGGCCACACCGGGTGACCCGGCAGGAGATGGGACCATCCCCGCCTGGGGCAGCTCTGTGGGTGACTGGGGAGTATGTGGCCGCCCCCACCGCGGCTCCCAGCCCCACAAAGCCTCTTTATCTCCCGAGACGCTCCCGGTGCTTCATGTGACTCCCGCGCCGGGCGGGGGCTCGTGGGAACCGTTTGATGTTGCTGAGCCTTTTCCTTTCCCAGCGCGGACACCCCGGCTCCTGGCGAGGGGAATAAAGAACCCACTGAGCACTCGGCTCCGTCCCCATCCCCACGGGGACCTGCTGAGGCTCACGGGACCCACGGGCCGGTGGGAAGGAGCCAGAATGTCCCAATCCAGCCACCCCGCCCGTGGCGGGGAGCGCCCACCAGCACCCACCCAGCGCCGGGCTGTGCGTGCCCGGGGGCTCCAGCTCCTTCTCCCTGACACGGGTGGGATTGTCCCCCTTTCCCCTGGAGGACAACGGTGGGAGTTTCCCGAGGGATGCTGTGGGTGAACACGGTCCCATAGCGATACACACAGCCCCGGCAGCCGGGGGCGGGCGGCAGCGGCGGGCACCGGGCAGGACCGGGCNCGGGGGTCGCGGTCCCGGGGGTCGCGGACCGCCCCCGGGCGGGCTGCGGGTTCAGGGGGGCTCTGCGGGACCCCCCCCATCCCCGCGGGGTTGGGGCTCAGGAGGCTCTGCGGGGGCTCTGCGGGGGCTCTCAGGGCAGGGATGCTCCCCGGCTCGGCCCCCTCCTCCCGCGCATCCCCCCGGCAGCGCAGCCCCAGCCCAGCCCCGCGCCTGCGGGGGAATCGCTCCTATGGGGTGCCGCTCTTTTGTGGGGTGCAGGGGTTTTACGGGGGTGTCACCCAGCCCTGGACCGAGCAGGTGTCAGTGCGGGGGATGCGGGGCGGTGGTCCCGGGGTCCCAGGCCTCTGGCAGCACTCTGAGCTGGGCACGGGCTCCTGCACCCCTCCCGCTGCTGTCCGGGGTCACACCGGGACACCCGATGGGTTCCTTCCTGCGATTCCTGTGAGCGCGACCTTGGAGGAGAGAGCTTGGAGAGCGCCTCTCGCTGCCAGTGACCTGGCAAGGAACGCTGGGATAACCTTTCCTTTTCTGGGCCAGTCTGTTCCCAGTCCTGCAGAGAAGGAAGGCCACTGAGGTCACCGGTTTGGGCACAGGTGGAGGCCAGCCCCCCCATCCTGATGCAGGGTTGATAAAAGAGGTTGTGAAGTGGAGCCCAGGCAGTCTCACCTGCTGAAAGACATTTATTGCTGTTGGGAAAGCATCTCCTTCCAAGCACACCTCTCCCAGCATGGAATTAATTGCATCAGCCGCAGCCCAAATGCTGCCAGCAGCACGTGCAGCTGCGTGCCTGTGCCCTGTGATGCCCTTTGGCACCACCCGAGGGATGCTGCAGGAACATGGGGTTGGACTGGAGCTCTCATGGAAAACAGATGGGATGGGAGGTGCCTCCCTGAGCTTCTGCATCAGGTGGGAAGATGCCCTTGGATGGGTGGCATCCCTACCCATGGCAAGGGATTGGAACTAAATGAGCATTAAGGTCTCTTCCAACCCAATCCACTCCATGATTCCATGGTGTTGCATGGGGACATGCTGAGAGCAGCAGTCAAACACCCAGGAACGCTGAGCCCATGATGGGTCCAGTACCTTTAAAGAGCTAAATAAACTTAAGAGTGTGTTTTTCCCTGCCCCGAGCTGTGCCAGCCCCGGTGCCCAGAGGTGTGTCACAGCTCCGTGTCTCTCTTGCAGGCAGGACACCAGCGAGATGTTTGCTGTGTGCCCGGCAAACGCCCCATTCCGGCAGGGCCGGGGCGGCCCGGGGCTGGGCACGGCCATCCCAGGGGCGGGACATGGGCCGGACTCCAACTCCAACTTCGTGGGAGAGGTGTGTGACAGCAACGAGAACTGGAGCCAGCCAGCGCCGGGGTCCCCGCCAGAGGAGAGCTCCAGCCGGAGCGAAAACATCACAAATCCGTCTGATAATCTGCTGTTATTAATGCAGAGACAGATGGTCCAGGGCCGGCTTACGGACACCGCCCCGGGCCTGGGCACCGTGCACCCCGAGCAGGGGGTGCGCAGCCCCCCCGAGGGAGCCGAGGTCGGCGGGGCGGAGGGACAAAACCCTGCCGGGGAGGCGGCCGGGGGATATGTCAAAGCCCCGAGCTCCCCTGCGGAGGACAACGGCTACGCCAGCAGCTCCCTCAGCATCGACAGCCCCGACAGCACCTGCAGCACCACCTGGGACCCTCCCAACTCTGCCCCCCGAGCCAGGAGCCCCCCCGAGGCAGGGCCGGCTGAGCCCGAGCTGGGGACGCTCTTCCCGGCGCTGGCAGAGGCCGTGCAGCACCTGCAGGACAAGGAGCGCTTCAAGGAGCAGGAGAAGGAGAAGCACCACATCCAGCTGGTGATGTACCGGCGCCTGGCCCTGCTGCGCTGGATCCACGGCCTGCAGCAGAAAGTTGTGGACCAGCAGAACCGGCTGCAGGAGAGTTTCGACACCATCCTGGATAATCGCAAGGAGCTCATCCGCTGCATGCAGCAGGGCCCAGCCTGTGTGGCTGCCACGGCTGCTCCTGGTCCCTGAGGTGCCACCAGCACTGCCTGGCCCAGCCTTCACACTCTGGATGGTGTGGCGTTGGCTGGTGGCATCTCCATCCTGTGCCAAGTGCTCACCGGGCCCCTGGTGCCCACCCTGCCCTTCTCATCTCTCGCCAACGCAGCCAAGAGTCCCCGAAGTGTTCATCTCCATTGTCCCTCTGCACCGGAATTTGTTTTGTCCTGCACCAAGGTTCAGCACTGGGCTGGGTCAACCTCAGGACCTTGGGTTTTGCTGAGCCTGAGGTGACCAGGCTCATCTTTAAACCTAATCTAGTTCGTTGTTGAGCCTGGCTGAGCCACACCAGTGCTGGGATGGCTGTGCTGGACCCACAGGGCCCCAGGGCAGTGAAGCTTCTAAAGCTCCCTGGGCAAAGCACTTCCAGCATGTGCTTCATCCCCTGCACCAGTGTGTCCCTGCAGCCACAGCCCAGCCACTGGTAAATGTTGCTTGTTGGCGAGAGTGAGGTGTCCTGGGCTGTCAGAGAGAAAAAAAAAAATCATTCTGAAAAGTGACCTCAGAATGCTGAAAAGTAAATTTAAGTCAAATGATCCAACACCGATATATGTTTTTAATGTCAGTATTAGAGCAAAGTTAATTTAGGTCTGTGTGTGTGTGCATATCTGTCTGCTGTGGGCAATGTTCTCACTCAGTGCATGATCCCAAAGCTGCTCATGAACTTGTGGTGTTGGTGTTTATATTAATTTATCATTTGAGAGCAAAGAGAATATTTTTTTTCTAATCTACGTTTTATCCAGTGAGAGCTGTCCACAGAACCCAAAGAACAGTTGTCTTAACTAGGGATGGAAAATGAGCTGCTGTGTGTGTTTGCTGTGCTTTGCTGTGTATCCATAGGACACATATTCCATGCTGATGTGGAGGAGCAGCAGTGGGGGCTCAGCCAGAGGGGTCTGCACTCCCCATCCTGCCCCAGCTGCCAAGCAAAGCCGGGCACTGATTCCATTTCCCATCTGCAAAAGGAGGGTGATGAGGAATTCCAGAGCTGCCGTGTTCCCCCAGCCAAACCCTTCCTACCATCAGAGGAGCCACTTCAGCAGGACCCCAGGGAGCAGCACTCTCTGGCAGCCTGGTCAGATCCTGGCACCCAGCACCCACCAGATGCTCCTGGATATGGATAAACATCCATGGCCAAGCCCACCAGTGACCCACGGGCCAGGGGCAGCACCAGCCTCCTCCAGCCCCACAGCCAGGCTCTGCTCCCCGTGGGGCTGCTGCCAGCAGGTGAAGTGAGGAGATCCACAGAAATCCTCTTCCAAAAGGGACATTTTGGGTGGAAAAGGGTGCACTCAGCTCAAAGCAACCTGTGCCAGTGCTGGAGGATCCTGGCAGCTTCCTGCAAGGCTCACGCTGCCCTCACCTCCCTTCTGCTCGCTCGTGTCCAGTGCCTGCTGCCTCTGTCATATCCCAGACCTGTGATCGTGGGCATGTTGCACACCTTAATAAAAGCCTTGGAGCTGAAGGAGCCGAGCCCCAGCTGGATTTGTTCCTTTATTTCCCTTCCCAAGCCTGCCGGACTGGGAGCAGCCGCCCCGTGCTCGCCGCAGGGGCTGGAGCGAGTGCAGGCGGAGCCGTGGGTGAACGGCAGGTGGAGGGCACAGGTGTTGGCACCTTCCTGCCATCCCTGGGCATGCACAGTTCTGGCAACGCTGTGCCAGCACTGCCAGTTCATCCAGGCTCAGTTTTTAAAGGTTTTTTTAAACACGGGTGTGTGCTGCTCCTCCCGTCTCTGCCGTGGGGCAGCAGGAGCCGGCGCTGGGGTGCAGCCTGAGTGCAGGATTCACCTTCTGCCCCAGGAGAACGGGGCTGGAACCGGGGGGACCGGATTCCCGGATTCCTGGCACCCTGCCCCGAGGCCCTGCTCGTGGGGAGGGCTGGGGGCAGCTCCGGGTGATGGGGGTGGCAGATAACAACACCTGAGTGTTGACCCAAAGGTGACTTTGCCTCAGGCTTCACAGAGATTAACTAGAGATGAAAAAGCGAGGCTGTAGCAGCCCTTTGAACCCTCCCTCACCTTTCTCCCCCCACTTCCTGCTTCTCCTTTCCAGCCTCTGAGTCTGTGGGAATCCAGGGATGCAGTTCAGGGGTCCTTGTACAGACACAGCAAAGCATGAAGGGCAGCCACATTTTTCCATCCTCATCTGTGCCCTGCAGCCAGGGCTGCTGGGGGTTTTTTCCAAGCCCTTGGGGGTCCCATAGGATGTGGGGTGCTCCCCTCTGAGCCCATTTCTCACCTCACCCACTTTCCACGGAGCCCATGCTCCAGCAGGTTTGGGGGAACGTGAGCCCTCCCAGCCCCGCAGCCAGACCGAGAGGTTCTCTGTTTATCTTGGTCGAATGCTTTACACAAATAATTATTTCCAAGGTAAATATTGTGAAAATCCAGATTATTTGCTCAAGAAATGAAAGAATAACTGCGGGAGCACATCAAAGAGGTGGATCTGCTCTGGCAACAAGAGGCTTCCTCCTTGGTTATTGGGAGCCCGATGCTCCTGCCCCAGGACCTGGCTGGAGATGGCCAGAACTGATTTGCAAAATCAACTTCAGACTGAGCTTTTCCACCCCCAACTCCCGTGCCCAAATGAGACTTGGGAATTAATTAAAAACCTGACCAGTCGAGGGGGGAAAAACAATAAAGACACAAAACACTGCAGGGCTGAGCCCAGGCCAGTTTGGATGGGGAAGGGCCCCACTCTGCCCCTGGCACCCACCCCCAGGACACTCTGACCCTGCATCCCGTGCTCAGCCCCCTCTGGGTGCCATCCAGGTGGGATGGGTGCCACAGGCAGGCACTGGCACAGGACTGGGACAGGGATCTGACCCAGGACTCCACACCAGGGATTTCCTCATCCTCAGGGATCACCAAGCCTCCATAAAGGGGTGAATTCTCACCTGACAGAGGGATTAACTTGGCTCTCAAGGAAGATGAGCCCCAAACCACCCCACCACCCACCCCAGGTCAGTGGGAATGCCACCAGCAGGATCTGGATCCAGCCTTGTGCCAGGCAGAAACTTGGAGCCACGTTGGGGCTCTCACCCAGCATGGGGGGATCTGAGCTCTGCACCCCACGGCATCCAAACCTGAATTCCTCATGGCCCCTCTGGTTTTAAGGCCTCCTCTGAAAGTTTATTGTTGCTATTATATCAAATCCCTGTGACACTGGGCTGGTTTTACTGCACAAAGCAAGGTTTGGCAAACGTTGCCTTGCTTTGAAAGTTAAAGTAATGGCATTAAACCAAAATCAAGTATTTATGAAGCTTTGGGGGGAAATATTTTACCTTGTAATTGGAATCCGCTCTAACCCTTTCCAGTATTTTGTGGGCTTAAAAAAAAGGCTTTAAAAATAAAATCGAATGATGTGATAACTGATGCAATGAAAGTACAAAAGAAAATTAATCATCTCAGGCCATTATCCAGGGATCCAGACTGGGACACACTTAAAGCATCCCAGGATCCCTTGTTTATTGTGTCTCGGAGACTTCCAGATCCCACATGTTTGGTTTGCAGTGGGAAAAGGGCTTTCCTTGCTCTCAGCTGGGAGGATGAGCACAGCCAGAGCTGCTCCCCTCATCCCAAATGTCACATCCAGGCAGCACCAAGTGTGGTGAGGGGTCCCACCCCCCTGGGCACCCCGTGTCCCACTGTCACCATCCTTCCCAGGCTGCTCCCTGGGGCATGGAGGGGTGAGGCTGCCCGGAGAGATGAGCTCAGCCCTTATAGGATCCATTTGTGCCACTGTGCTGGGAAGCCCCTGCCACTGCCTGGGAGGTTCAGGAGGGTGCTGGGGAGCAGGAGGGGGCTCTGTCCTGCTGCTCCAGCCTCTCCACAGAGAGCTCTTCCTTGTCCATCCAGGCTCCTTTTTCCTGCAGCCCTGGGGAAGTGGCTCTGAGCAGTGGCAGATCCCGGGAGTTCACGTGAGCCTTGGTGCATCCCTCCCATTCCAGCGGCACCCACTGGGACAGAACCACCATTCACAGGATTTTTCAGGCTATTCTCACTCCCTGGTGTTTTATATTTCATTTTAACTGCCTCACACTGGCAGAATAAATAGAGAAGAAATACAGTCACCTCCTGCTTGAAACGGAGCAGAGCAGCAGCAGGGTGGACAAGATGGGAGGCAGGATTGGGAATACCACGATCTTCCCCCCACCCTGCACTGCTGAGGTTTCAGGACACAAAACCTGCTGCCCTTCCAGGGTATTTCTAAAACCTTGGAATGCGTTAAAATCCGGGCACCATCCCAGCCTGATGAAAACATGAACCTGGCGCAGGGCTGCCCCTCCACAGCCAGAACTGGACCGGGCTGGGATGTGAGCAGCACAGCCCCGCTCTGTGGGAGCATCCTGCTCACCCTGCCTTGGATGGGTCGTTTGCCGAGACCTGTTCCCTGCTCGTCCTTTGCAGCGGCGTTGGGATGGGCGGGACCCCGAGAGCCGCGGTATCTGATGGAAACGCAGTTTGAGCCTCCCTTCTTTAACGATTCCCTTTGAAATGTTGTTGCTTCCGCACATCCCCCTTCGGGGTAGAATATTAAGCAAGAGCAACTCGGCTGGAAATTCAGATTGTTTTTGTGTCTGTTTTCATTTACATTTTAATGACAGGGGAATCGCAGCGATCGGGCTGTTTGCAGCAGGGCCAGGGAAAGGGGGAAAAATCACCTGCCACCACCTCACCTTTGCCCTCTGTAAACAGCACCAGGGGCTGGGAATCACCAACTTTTGGCACGATGGGGCTCTTTTTCCCTTTCTCCTGCCCAGGCATGTGGGATTTAAGTCAGAAATGGGCTCTTGGACCCCTTGCAGGGGTTTTGCCCAGGTGCAGCATTGAGATGCACCAGGTGTTTTGGTGCTGGGGAAAGGGATGAGGTGTGAAGGAGCAAGCACATGGATGGTCCATTTGGGATGGTTGTGTGCTGAGGCTGAGGGTGCTGGTGCTGCTCCAGGAGCTCACTGCACCTGCAGGAGGAGGGGAAAAGGTCCCAGGCATCATCATCTGCTTTGGGCAGAGGTGGGGCAGGATTTCCCCTGTGAGAGCAGAGAGAGCAGAGCCCCATCCTGCTGTCCAGCACCTCAGGAAACCACTCAGTGCCTCACCAGCAGCTCTTCAGATGAGGTACAGGGATCCAGGCCTCTCTGAGAAAACAGCTGGGAGTAAAGATCACTGGAAGAGAGGCAATAAACTCTCGGTTATTCTTCTGCCAGGGAGGCCAATCGAGCTGCAAAGAGTGCCCCAAGGCCAGCCGTACATCATTATTTCCTCACTCGGTCCTGTGTGATGTAGTGGCTGTCTGGCTGGAGGGAATGCCTTCCTGCTTTCCAGCATCAGCACTGGAATATCTGGAGCCCTGGAAGCATCGGGTTGAGTCCCCAAAGCCCCAGTGCTGCATTTTATTCCTTCAAGATGAAAATAATCCGAGTGCCGCACACACGGCCTGTCCGTGAGTGTTTGATGAAGGGCTAAACACAAAGGTTCTGCCTGGGCAGCCCCAGGGCTTCACTGGGGGGGCTGCTGGCTCCTCCTGGCCAGGATGGGGGGACACCATTCCCCTGAAGCTGCTGGACATTGGGATGGGGCTGGGGGCTGCCAAAGATGGGCTCCAGCTCTGTGACATAGGTGGGACAGCACTGCCAACAACTCTGCAGACAGGAACCCCTGGGGTGCAGACTGGGACCAGGTTTCAGCCTCTGTGAAGTCCAGAGCTCTCTGGTCTCCAAGCTCTCTGTGGACCACTGGAAGTGGACTAAAGTTCAGGTCAGTGTGGTGGAGTGAGGCTTCCAGCTTGTCTCTACTGAGATTTAAACTGAAGTGCCTGGCTTGGCTGCACTCACAGACTCTATCTATGTTTTCTGTCTTGGAATCTCCATTTTCCTCTGTGCTGGCTTCATTTCTCTGCTCTGGACAGGGCCGGAGGGAGAAGGCAGCTTCCAGCTCCCAGTCACGGATGGAAGCTGCATTTCACACCAACAACAAAGTGAAACAACAAAGAAACGCATTTGGGGTTTTTAAGTCCATTGAGGGCTTGACTCATTTTGTTTTCCCTTCCCAAAGCCTCCAGCCCTGCCCTGCAAGTGGCACCATCTGTATTTTCACGTTTGAGTGCTGCCAGAGGGAGGAGTGGCACCTTGGCACCGGCTGTGCCAGGACCTGAGCGCTGGATCCCATCACCACCTTTCATCTCCTGAGTCGTGGCACACTTGGTTTTCCCAAGTCATCCAAAAACTTCCCAGGGTGGGCAGATCTGAGCTGACTTTCTGTCTCCTTTGTTTTCTCCAGGAGGACGAGGAGGAGGACGATGCAGAGCCAACACTGGGGCAAACCCGCCGAAACCCGGGAGAAATGGAAACTTCTTAAAAATTCATGAAAACCGAGGAATACAAAGCCGAATTAGGAGAGCCGGTAGTGCTGGGCTGAGTCTGTTTGCTGTTGATACTGTGCAGAATTAAGTCAGACTGGTCTTTCTTGTGGCCAGAGGGTAGGAAAAGGGCTCCCAGTGGAGAGGACCCAGCCCGGCGCTGGCGATGCTGAGCAGGGATTGATAACCCGGCGCGGGGGGCCGCGGCTCCGACGGATGCTGCTCCGGGCCCAAAAGCTGCATTTATCCCAGCGATAGCAGCCGAGCCAGAGCTGCAGGCCTTGGGGGCAAAAAAGGCTTAAAAACCCATCCTTCATTCATCAGGCAGCTGAGACAGAGAGGGGGAGGAGGGGGAGACAAAAATGATGGAGAACGAATTAAGGATCGGAGGAAACGTTGAGGGGGAGCTGCTGCGCCCCGGACAAGGGGCTCAGCCCTTGCCCACAGAGCCAGGAATGGGCAGGAGCCTGGGTGGGGGGTGCCCAGGAGGGCATCAAGGCACGAATCCCACCTGAGGTGTCACTTGCCCATCCCTAAATAATGCCCCTCTCCAGTCCTGGAGTCACCCACTGCAGATGCTGGTGGGTGGGAGGCAGCAACGGGTGCTGAGCTCTGAGTACCCTTTCCAGCATCCCCCTCTGGTGCCCTGGCAATGCTGGGTGGCCACTGGGAATTTTGCAGACAGGGGAACATTTTGCAGACAGGAGAAGGTTCATCAGTCACTTCTCATGAGCAAATAATGAAATGTGACAGCGAGGGGCTGCAAGGGGCTGCAGAGACCCCTGCACTGAGGGAAACCCACCATGCAGAGAAAATGTGCCTGGCAGCGTGGGCAGGGACCTGCCGGAGCAGGGATCAGTGTGGGCAGGCAGCAGAGAAGGAACAGGGGGCTGGAGATGCTCATGGCTTGAGATGTGCACCCCAAAAACTGCTGTGGGAGATTTCTGCTCAGCCCCCAGCTCCTTGGGACATGCAGGCAGCTCGTCATGGAAAACTTTCCAAAGGACTCGGTTTGGTTGCATGCTGGAAGAAAACCAAGTTTTGAAACCTTGAACAGTTGATGAAGCAGTTTCTTGTTCCCCAGCCAGCCCCAGTTCTGCACCCATCAAGTGCAGGGCCAGAAGGAACCATGACACGAATCACATTTGACATTTTACCCAGCCTGGGCCAAGGAAACTCACCCAGAACCTTCTCCACCAGCCCCACAGTTTCTGACAGCAGCGCCGCGGCTGGGAAAGCATCTGTCAGCTCTGGCAGCAAACGAGGCCATGGGCACAGCAATTAACTCCCCACACCCTCCCAGGCTCAATATGGGGACACCCATGGCAGGTCTGAGAGCAGATGTCAAATCCCCCTCTCTCCTCATCTTTATGGTCACCTAAAGTGCATTTGGGAACTTGTCAAAGAGGGAACACCCTCTCTGGGTGCTGGGAATGAGCTGTTTGCACCCCTGGCAGTCACCTGATGGCCACTTTGGTCACCCAGGCCAGAAGCCGAAGTGCCACCACCCAACTTCTCCTTGTTGAGGAAGGAGTCTCCTGCCACATTACTCAGTGGGGTCCAAAGCGCCAGGATTGCGCTGTGGAAATAATTCAAATTAGGCATGCGTGTAATTAGCGCTATTTTATCCAAACAGGAGGAGCTGGAACATCCCTGGGTATCTGGGGAATCATCTCACTCGATGCAAAGCAGGGAACGATGTGGTGGATGAGGGACAGGCAGATGAGGACCCTGCCCAGGGCTGCCTGGTGGGACAGGGGACAATAAATGCCCTGAGGATGTGCCATCACTGTGGGCATCCCTGCCAAGCTCCTTCTCTGCCACCCCTTCCATGATATATCATGGTGGGACCACCATCCAAACAGCAGCTATCCATCCCCAAGCATCCTAAATGCTTGGAATGCCAAGCTCTTGTCCCATCCTGCTCATTTGCCAGCTCTTTCCGAGCCCTGTCACAGGGGGCTGCATCCCTGCTGGTGCTGCCTGCACTTTCCTTGTTTGTGGAGGATGAGGCTGGGGCAGCTCCCAGCTATGGGACCTGGCAGATGGATAAATTGGGTCCAGAGACTTCCAGGGACTGGGAGCCACCAGGAGAGGTGTGGATTGAAACCAGCCAAGCTTCTCCAGGCCAGCCCTGCTCTGGTTCAGCTCTGAGCAAGTTTTCCATGCCCTGGGTTTGGGTTTTTGTTGGGTTTTTTTTTGGTTTTTTTTTTTTTTTTTTGCTTGGAACAAGCCCAATACACCAAGTTTAGGAAATTTTTTCTGCCTCCAGCTCCAGACTTTCCAGAAACTCAACCTCTGGACTCGTGCCAGACGCCTGCTGCTGGCTCCTGGTGCTGCCAAAACTGCCCTGGAGGCTGCTCAGGAGTCACCAGCTCAAAGCCCGGGCACGAGCCTTACCCGGTGCTCGGCAGCAGCCCCGCGGCTCAGGGGACAAGGTGGGGACAGAGCCCGGGGCACGGGCTCATCCCGGCGCTGCTGGGAGCGTGTCAGAGCAGGCTCCTGCTGTAAAGGTGAAACTTGCAGGGAGCTCCTCTGAAATGAAAGCAGCCCCTGGAGCAACCTTTCCTCAAGAATTACCCTGCTGATTAATCTCTCCCGAAGTCACCGGTGATAAATGAAGCGATTAAGGGGCTGACCTGCCTGTGGGGCTGGGGTTTTGTGGGGGTGGGCAGGGAGGGATATTCCCCCCCACCACCGCCATTTGGGCTCTTTACAGACCTGACACCTCCTAAATTCACATCACCAGAGCAGCCCTGGGTGGTTCTTGCAGTGGGGACTGCGCTGGGAGAAGGTCACCGGTGACCACCCAGGTCTGTCCCTGCTCAGAGAGGACTGTGGAAATTGGGGACAGGGTGTGGAGGCCGGAGTGACCCCGTGCAGCCAGGGGCAGGGGCAGAGAGCCGGGGGTGCTGCTGCTCTCAGCTGCGTTTGGTGGTCCCCGCGTGTACCAGGGGCTAATACGTGTGAAAAGCAGATTTATTTTTGCCTACGTTTCATATTCTTCACGCTCCACGGCGGGAGACAAAGGATCAGCTCTTCAATGGAGTCCTAAGAATAAACCTTAAACCTCATCAAATCCAATCCGGCAATAAAAATTGCCCGAACAAAAGGCCAGGGACGGAGGGTGGTGGCGGGGCCGTTTCCCCACGATAACAAGTTTTCACAAGACTGTTTATCCGCACAATTTGGAACGACACTTAAAATCTCTAATCCCAATAGGCATGAAAGTGCTTGTCCCGAGCAAGCAGGTGGATTGTCCCGGAGCGGCCGCGTTGCCAATGCTGCTCGGTGGCCACGGCGGTGCCCGTGGGGGTCACGGGGAATGTGCTGAGACGGGGCAGCTGCAGCCTGAATGCCTCCCTTCAACCTCAAAGCCTCGGCCCCTCTCCCCCGCACCCCTCTGCATCCCACCCCCTATTCAAGGCGGTTTTAAAAGGCAGCAAAATGGTTACAAGGTTTAAGGCAGAGGCGAGCAAAATGCTGCACAAAGGGAGGACAAAGGCGTGCGGCGGCCGGTCCCTAATCCAGCATCGCCCACGGCAATGCAGCCCGGAGCGGGGCTGCGCGGATTAAACCCACTGCCAACGCAGGGGTTTAGCGGCACGGCTGGGGGGTGCTGAGGGCTGTCCCCCCTTTCCCGGCCCACCAGAAGGGGCGTCTGCCACCAGAGCCCTCCGGGGCATCCGTCCCTGCAGGGGCTGATGCAGGAGTGATTTCACCCTGTCCCTCATCCCAGGGAGCAGCGCCGGTCCTCGGGATGGTGTGGATGGTGTGGGTGCTGTGGATGCTGTGGAGGTGGGATGTTGGGAGCTGATGGACGTTGGGAGCTGATTGATGTTGGATTCAGCAGAGATGCTGAGGGTGGAGCAAGAGCCTCTGTGTCCCCAGTGGCATCTCCAGCCCAAAGAAAGCCTTTATTCCTCCTGTTTTCACACAAAAATTCCAGAAAGGGCTCATAGCAAATGACAGGTCCTAAGCTGCCCAACTTGAGGCCTTCCAAGGCTGTGCCATGAGCCACTGGACCAGCTGCTTTTCCCCTATGGCTGCTGCCTCCAAGCTCCCAACTCAATTCTGTGCCCACATTCCCAAAATAAGGCTCTGTACAGGGGGAATCTCCCCTGTGGGACAGGGATGGGATGAGCCACAAGCCCCCATATAAGACCAGCGGTCCTATAACCACCAGGACTGGTGACTGAGGATGCCCACAGCTCTTTGTCCCACACACCCCAAATGCCTGGTGGCATCCAGGACAGTCTTTGCTCCTGGCACACCCTCAATTTATGGAAAACTCCTTCCTCTGGGCTTGACATTCCCCCAGCACCCAGAAAAGAAGCTCTTTCCACCATAGTTTTCTCCTCTGTCTGAAGTTGGTGTTGAAATTAAGGTAATTATTTTCACAGTCACTGCATTATGAGCCAGAGCCCGGCGCTGTGCCTGGCTCTGCTAATCCCTTTAGCACTCCAGAACCATCACCCAGACAGCAACGGGGCTGGCATAAAACCGAGCTGACATCCCTCTCACACGTGGAGGTGAGGAGAGAGGCATCACAGGGTCCTCACTGGGACTCCGCGGGTGTTGGGGACGTGTCACAGTGGCAGTGTCACATCCCACGGGGCTCAGGGTGAATGAGTGTCACCACAATGCCACCGAGCTGTGGCTGCGGGTGACAACGGTGGCACCCCTGATTAGCCCTGCCCACGCCCACCGTGCACAGGCTGCTCTTGGGGCACGGCTGGGCTGCGGTGAGAATTGCTGGGCTCAGCGTTGGGAGATGCCCTGGGTGCTCCCGAGGTGGGGGCGATGTCCCACATGGGGCTGGGACACCCCAGGGGAAGGACAGAGGACAGGTGAGGGATGTGCTGCATGCCACTCCCCAGGGCTCAGGTGTGCTGCGATCCTCCCCGGGTGCTCTGAGGCTCCTGCTCGCTGCAAAGAGGCTTTTAATTACTGTCAGTGCCCGAGTCCTGCAGCAAACCACTCCCTCCTCTCCCCACAGATGGGCCAGGGGCAGGTCGGGGCTTTGGAACATTTTCAGGCACAGATTTGTGATCAAAAGGGAAGGACAGAGATGGAAGGAGTACAACAGTGCAGCTGATTTTTAACCAACAGGTAACGGGGCACAGGGACAGCGACTCAATCCCTGCCCAGAGCTGCCCAAGGCATTTCTGGTAAGGAAATCCTCAGAGAGAAAATTTCTCTCCACGATTTTGGCCCCTGGAGCTGTGTTTGGACACACTCAATCTGCACAAGGCCTTTCCTTCCTTAAGCAATCTGCCTTTAAAACATCTATGAAACCACAGCAAAAGCAATACCCTATTCGGCCAAGTCGAGCAGTTCTTCTTCCCCAAGTTCCTGGCAAAAAGAAGGCACTTGAATAAAGTTGAAAAAAAAAACCCCAACAAGACAGTGAGGTTGTGCTTTAAATTAGCATTAATTTACAAAGCCCAGACAGACCCGCTAAGCAAATTGTGCCCATTAATATATTAACAACAGATTTTCCCGACTGCTCCTTTGGGTCCGGAGCCTGAACAGGGACTGGTGATTAAGGCTTTTTTAATTCTAAGAGCCTCAATGACCGAGCAGGACCCGCCTGCACCCACGGCCGCCTGCACTGGGAGGGTGTCAGGGTGACCTCAATAAAGTAGGTGACCACGGCACCTCTAATCCCCTCTTTTAATTGATTACTCTCACCCAGCCCCCGAGGCCATGAGAATGGGGGACCCACCCTCTATAGATTAGCACCCTTTAGTTTACAGATCAGCCACTTTTTCAGTCCTTTGCCCTGCAGCAATGCATGAAAATAACACTAATCTCATTAAGGACAGAAGGGAGCCCTTCAAAGTTTATTAATAATGGGAGCAGACAGGGAGAGAGTCAGGCTCTGGGTCAGATTTCAAAGTCGGGGAAGTGGCAGGAGCTTTCCAAGGGCCCGGTTTTGCCAGGGAGGAGGGGTTTTGCCATGTTTCCAGCTGGGTCTGGAGCTGCTGGTGGTGGCTCTGAGGAGCATTGGGGTTTCTGAGCACCTGGGACCTCCCAGATATGGCTGGGAAGGGATGGGCAGTGCCCACCACTGGTTTGGCTGCTTGGGAGCTGCTCCAAGCTCTGCTCTACTGCACAGGACTGTCTTCCCTGCAAGCCCCAGCTGAAGAATTTCTTAAATGATGGCAAGATCTCATCACCTTGAAAGAGACCTGGCAAGCAAGAGCTTAAGCTTTAAACACCAGAACGAAGAGGCTCACATTAAAAAAAATAATAATATTTTCAAGGCCAAAGCAGCATCCTAGCCCTGGTGTTGGTGTTTTAGGTGGAACTGAAGAGCAACACAGTCCCTGAGAGCTGCTGGCTGTGGGTTGTGACCCTGGAGTGGGGCACAGGCTGCCCGTTTCTGCTGTCTGGGGGGAGTGTGTCTCAAGGGGTCACTGGCATCTGGAGTTGGGCTTGTTTCACCTTCCTCCTCCTCACTGTGGGATGAGAGAAAAACCACCTTTCAGCTGAGAGGTCTGGGGCTCTATAAATGCCATGAACAAGCTGTTAGAGCTTATGAGAGATCACCCAACCTCTCCCAAGCTGCCTGAATCCCTCAACGAAGTCCATGACATTTTAAAGCACATTCCACATGCAGTGTCCCCAGCTGAGATGCTCTTTTAGGGATGAGCCCTGATTTACTCCCTGCCTTCAAACAGGGGACGATGGCACAAACGCTCTGGTAGAAGAGGGACCTCAGTGCTGCCACACCTGAACTCCACCTCTGTGATTTCCCAAGCATCCTGAAGGATTGGGGTGTTGGGACCCCTGACTGCTCCTGTGGAACGCTGTAAATCCCAGGGGATTTGCAGAGCCCCAGGGAGACACCTCACCTGTGAGAGGGCTGAACTCAGAGCGGGGATTCCCTCCCAGTTCCCATGTGGGGATCCCATGGCTCGGGAGCTTGGGATGAAACTAAACTGGCATCCTTTTGTCACCTGGAAGTGAGGAGGGAAGCAGCTCACAGACCACATGTCAGGAACTGCCCCAAATCCATGGGGCTAAACCCACCAACACCCCAACNAATGGCTCTGAGGTGCTGAGAATTACGGCTCACTCAGCACTGGAGTTTTAATCAGAGATTGGTGTTGGGCAGGATTACAACTGCAAGAAGGCTGGGCCTGTTTTAAGAAGAAATGCTGATGTTCAGGGGACAAGATTTACTTATTTATTTATCCAGGATGACTTTGATATTCAGGCCTGAGCCAAGAGCATATCTTGAGAGACTGACAGCTTCCCTGTGGCTGCTTGGACTTTGGTGGCACTTCCCCAGGCTGCAGGGCTGTCCCTGTCCCCATCCTCTCCTGCCCAGGGGTGACAAGCCCAGACTTCCCAGAGCAGCACTTGGGCAGTGCCCTCATCTCTGTCGTTAGGGCTCCTTAGCAAAAACACTAAAAACATCAAGAAAAAAGCAACCACGGACAAAAAATAAAAACAACGGGGGAAAGGAGGACCCCAGTGCCGTGTTTTCCCTGACAAGAACCCGATGTGACAGAGCTCGGCGTGCTGAGCATAATTGGCAGCCTCTGCCCAGGAGAGGCCCATGGACAAACTTNTGAACTCAGAGCGGGGATTCCCTCCCAGTTCCCATGTGGGGATCCCATGGCTCGGGAGCTTGGGATGAAACTAAACTGGCATCCTTTTGTCACCTGGAAGTGAGGAGGGAAGCAGCTCACAGACCACATGTCAGGAACTGCCCCAAATCCATGGGGCTAAACCCACCAACACCCCAACGGGGCTGGATTTTGGGATGGGTAACCCCAAGGGTTTGAGGGGGGTTCGGTGAGAGGATGAGCTGGATCAAGAGGAGGGAGGGTCCCAGGCTGTGATCCCTCCAGGCCTAACCTAATCACCATCGCTCTGCATTATTACCCTGCCTAACGTGGCATGCTTTTAAATAAAATATGCAAAGATTTCTCAAATTATTTNATCCTCTCCTGCCCAGGGGTGACAAGCCCAGACTTCCCAGAGCAGCACTTGGGCAGTGCCCTCATCTCTGTCGTTAGGGCTCCTTAGCAAAAACACTAAAAACATCAAGAAAAAAGCAACCACGGACAAAAAATAAAAACAACGGGGGAAAGGAGGACCCCAGTGCCGTGTTTTCCCTGACAAGAACCCGATGTGACAGAGCTCGGCGTGCTGAGCATAATTGGCAGCCTCTGCCCAGGAGAGGCCCATGGACAAACTTGCTCCAGGACGTGAGGACGCCCCGTCCCCGAGCCCGCGGGTCCCCACGGCGTGGGGGACAACGGGGACCGCGGCTCCAGCACGGCCGCCGTGGGGAACATCAGCCTTCACCTGAGTAATGAGACAAAACCCAGGGAAAACACACATGAAAAGGAAGGGAAAGAGAAACTCTTAGGAAATAAGATCAAAGTCCTGCCTTCAAAAACGTTGTCCTGCAGCTACGAAGAAACCCAGATCGCCCTAATTGCGGCAGCCGTGCGCAGCGCTTGGCACGGCGCTGCAGTGGGGGATGGGCTGGGGGGGACCCAGAGGTCCCAGCACCCAGCTGGGAGGGACAGGAACACAGCTGGGATANCGTGCATGTTAATCTGAAAAATGCAAATTCCACACACACCCCCATCTGTTGGGGCTCGGCCATTTATTAACTTTTTTTTTAATGCAAAATGTTTCTTTCTTTTATATATATATATATATGAAAAAGCAATGAGTTTTGTTATCTCTGCCCCTATTTTATTTCATTTAGAGAAAACAGGTTTTAATGGGTAAAAAAAAAATAATGATAATAATAAAATGGCTCTGAGGTGCTGAGAATTACGGCTCACTCAGCACTGGAGTTTTAATCAGAGATTGGTGTTGGGCAGGATTACAACTGCAAGAAGGCTGGGCCTGTTTTAAGAAGAAATGCTGATGTTCAGGGGACAAGATTTACTTATTTATTTATCCAGGATGACTTTGATATTCAGGCCTGAGCCAAGAGCATATCTTGAGAGACTGACAGCTTCCCTGTGGCTGCTTGGACTTTGGTGGCACTTCCCCAGGCTGCAGGGCTGTCCCTGTCCCCATCCTCTCCTGCCCAGGGGTGACAAGCCCAGACTTCCCAGAGCAGCACTTGGGCAGTGCCCTCATCTCTGTCGTTAGGGCTCCTTAGCAAAAACACTAAAAACATCAAGAAAAAAGCAACCACGGACAAAAAATAAAAACAACGGGGGAAAGGAGGACCCCAGTGCCGTGTTTTCCCTGACAAGAACCCGATGTGACAGAGCTCGGCGTGCTGAGCATAATTGGCAGCCTCTGCCCAGGAGAGGCCCATGGACAAACTTGCTCCAGGACGTGAGGACGCCCCGTCCCCGAGCCCGCGGGTCCCCACGGCGTGGGGGACAACGGGGACCGCGGCTCCAGCACGGCCGCCGGGGGGAACATCAGCCTTCACCTGAGTAATGAGACAAAACCCAGGGAAAACACACATGAAAAGGAAGGGAAAGAGAAACTCTTAGGAAATAAGATCAAAGTCCTGCCTTCAAAAACGTTGTCCTGCAGCTACGAAGAAACCCAGATCGCCCTAATTGCGGCAGCCGTGCGCAGCGCTTGGCACGGCGCTGCAGTGGGGGATGGGCTGGGGGGGACCCAGAGGTCCCAGCACCCAGCTGGGAGGGACAGGAACACAGCTGGGATATGATGGGCTTGCTGGTTTTATTTTTGGAGTGCTCCTGTCCCTGCTCCCACAGGTCCATGTAGCTCAGCAGTGATGTCTGAATGAGAACTGTGGTGTGGGTGCTCATGTGAAGGAGCAGAGGGAAGCTGCTGGCTTGGGACACATCACATATTGCACTAAATACAATTGTATGAAGTAAAATTGTATTAATATTTATTATATAAATGCAGTGCTTTATTAATATTGTTCCCATTAGACATTTGAAAGAGAAACATTGGGTAAACTGATGGCCAACTGCTTGGACACAGAGTTGGTTTATGCAGGGCAAACGGTTACAGAAAAGGAGCTGCACTGGAGAAAAATGTCTCTCTTTTGAAAAACTGCAATGAAACTCCAGAACTGAGGCTGTCCCAGGCTCCCTGAGCAACTTCTGGAAGAAGAAACAGAGCAGAGGGAACTCCAGTCATGGAGTGTTGGGGGCCAAGGGATGCCCAGGTGTGCCCAGTGCCCTGGACATGGGAGAGCCCCTGTCCTGGGCTGGCCCTTGCCAACCCCCCATTTATTGCCATGTTCAGGCCACAGAGTGGCTCTGCAGGCAGACACTGCTGCCTTTCCCTGGGGCTGGGGCAGCTTTGCCTCCTCTCACCCCTTTTCAGCAGTTGTTCCCCATCCTTCTCTCTGCAATGGTCCCCACAGCACCCAGGTCCTACAGCACCCAGGCAGCCTCTGGTCCCCGAGGGGATGTGGTGGGCTGGGAGTCACAGCCTCAACCCAGCCTGACTCCAGTAATGGGTGCAGAAGCAGCTGGCTGGCCCTTTAAAGCCTTTTTTTCCCCCCTCTCTTGTTAAAAGATGTCTGGGAGGGGAGCTGCCAATCTGAAAAATGATCCTTCCTTTTTTCCATTTTCTTCCTTCTCTCCTTCTAGCTCATGCTCATCTGTTCAGGTGAACCGCAGGCACATTCATTAAATCTCTGTCTTTGACACCTCAGCTGCTTTGGAGCCCTGGGCTGCTCTTTCTCTTTTCTTTCCATGTTTTTTTTCCTGTTCCCCATCTCCGAGCCCGCCTGATCAGCACACTAAGGCAGCGAGAGCGAGCTGCAGAATCGTTAATGAAGCACAACTCTGCTGCTGAGGTGCTGAGTGGCCGGTTTTGGGGAGGGGGCTGGGGGCACCCTCTGTCCCTGCTCGTGGGGCACTGTGAGGTGCCACCACTGGCACTGGGGTGGCACGGAGGGAGATGAGCATGGTGACAGCACAGCCTGCACCCAGCCAGCGCCCTGGGGCTGCGGCCGGCAGCCAAGGGCTTGGCTCACTCCACTGTCCTCAGTCCCAATAAATCCTGTTACTCCATGCAGGAACGCCTTCCCTGCTCCCCAGGCCCCCCTGGGCTCCCCAAATCCTCCTCATGCACCCATTCCTTGCCTGTCCCATAAGTCCCATCCTGACAGAGAGGCACCGAGGGCTCATCTTGCCACAGATTTGCTGCTTGGCTGAGAGGGACAGAGCCCATATCCAGCAGCTGCCTCTGGATCAACTTCTGATGCTGAGTGGGGCTGGAGGAAAGAGATAACTCGCCCAGCTGACGCCAGGAAGGATTTGGCCTGGGCTGTGCTGGCCCCTGGCCGGGTACCTGCTGACTGCTCCCAGCCCTGCAAGCCCCAGCATAGAGCAGTGAAGGTGGTGGGGGATGAGATGCTCTCCATGGCCTTTGCCCGTGGGCTCAGGACAAAGAGGCAGGAGCAGGAAGGATCCCTTTGGTAGAGGCAGAGCCCTGTCAATGAGGAGCAGGACAGAAGGACTGGGGCTGGACCCAGGAGAGCGTGTGTCCGAATCCCAGCTCTCTCTGGGATGCAGCACTTGCACCCAGGGCAGGGCAGTGTGTCCTGGTGTGGAGAACGGGGCCGAGCAGTGAGTGGTTCCAGGAGGCTCAGCAGGACTGGGGCTGTAAAGCTGCGAATTCCTGCAGAGTTTTGTTAGCGGGATCGGCGCGCAGCCTGGTGCCCTGCTCCGAATTAATTATCCGCTGACACGATTTCGCTTCTTTCCCTTTGTGTTATTTTAATTAACAGAGATCTCCTCCAAGCAAGCCAGCTGTCATGTAAATTGTAAAACTGTCAGCATGTACAGGAACTTAACAGGGACTGGAAGAAAGCCTTGCACAAAGGGATGTGCTACTTTCCCTTTTTTGTTTTCCTTCTCCTTTTTTTTAAAATCTGGCACATTTGTAAAGTTAAAAAAAAAAAAGTGTGAAGACTAGGGTGGGGCAACAGATGGAGAAATCCCAGCTTTTACTTTAGATCCATTTCTTGAGGCAGAGGTGCAGGACAGAGGTGTTCTTTTTGGATCAGGATTGTTTCCTTGCACATCCCTGAAGCCTGGGCATTCCTCCCAGTTCCCTTCCCCTCCATCCACAGAAGCTGCAGGTGGGACGAAAACCACCGTAGGAAGGACTCAGCATTAAGCTGGGCAAAAGGAGACATCCGTGGCTTTGATATAATTAATCTGGTCTGTGTCCATTGTGGATTTCACTCGTGTCCATCCCAAGCCTGATGAATCCCTGTGTGCTCACAGCCAACTGCGGGGCTGGCTCCAGCTCCTGCATCATCTAGGCTTGAGATTTTTAACTGTGAGCCGAAATCAGCCAGTTCTTCCCAAGATCAGGCTCTGCAAACAAGCAAAACCGTGTTAATGGGCCCCATATGTCTTTGGTTAAAAGCCGCTGCAGCAGCAAGAGCAGCAGATGCAGAAGGGAGCGCGCGGAGCCGGAGGTGCGGCGCGAGTTCATGCGAGGATACTCCGTGGACATCCCATCTCCCCTGAATGCCAGCACAGGCCTGTGGTAACCCTGCAGTGATCAATTAATAAATGTTTAGGCAAGTCAATGAAGGTTAGCAAGGCCCCAGCTCAACGGGAAGCTCAGGGAGGACACGGGGAAGTGGAGGTGGTGCGGAGCAGTGGGCGGCAGCAGGACACCAAGGGGGAGATGTGCCAGGACAGCCAGGGGTCTCTGCACTTGGTGGGACCTCACAAGGCTGTGGGGCAGGAGGGATGCTCACCACACTTGCTCCCTGCAGAGGCATCTCCATTTTTATGAGAAATTTTATGTTTTTCTCCCTGCCTAACTTTGGGAGAAGATCAACAGCCTGGGAAGAGCCTGGATTTTCTGCAGTGTAGTTTCCAGTGCATATCTCATCCTTACAATCTACAGACCTGAGCTATGTCTGGATGAGGACTGATCTACTTAATTCCGTTTCTTCCCTTCCTCATCACGAATTGTTTTTGTTGCCCTTTAGGAACAAAGCAAAAACACTCCAAACCACATTCTGGTAAAGAAGGATGGATTTTCTTCCCCAGCAGCAGCCAGGAATAAAAGCCTGGAGACAGCTGAGCAAGCTGCAGCATCACAGCCCAAATGCTGAGCTTATCCGAGGAGCACAGCCGGGCTGTGAGGGCTCCAGCCTGATGCCCAGGGTTCCACGATGAGGCCAGGGGCTGGGATATGCCGATCACATATGGAGGTTCCCTCCCAGCCCCGTTTGCATGCCAGCCATGCTGCTTGTCCAGTGAAACAAATGACCTTGAGCAGCGCTGCGGGTCAATAAAATAATTTGCTAACTGATCCATCTTCTGTGGCAAACAGATGAATCAAGCCCGGCTCCCTGGGCTGTTTTATGTACGGATGGGAGAGCCGTGAAGTTAAAATAACGTGTGCGGCCACATCCATCTCTGTGCAGTGAAAGGATGGCTCCGAGTGGATAAAGTTGTGCATTTCTAGATGGGGAAAAACCATCTCTGCATCTCCTGACACTTGACTTGGTGAGGTGGGTGCTATTCCCCAGGACAAGGTGGCCCAGGCCACACTCTCCCGTAGGAATTGTGTCTCCTTGTTCCTGCTTTCCACCTCTGTCCTCCAGCAGCTCCACTGCCCTGATATGTTCCTGATGGCCCCTCCTGAGCTTCAGCTCGCACACAACCCTTGGCCATCCTGTCCTTGCCACCACCTCATTTCTCCACAAGGAATGGACCAAAGACTCCAGTTCCAGCCACAGAGGTGACTCACAGCCAGGAGCTGGAGTACAGTGGGAGGCACACTCGACTTTTACTGATCTCCAGTGCAGCAAAGCACTAAAAGCAGTTAAGAAATGGCCATTTCCATGCTGGCAACACAACCTCCAGCAGCATTGGCAGGGGGTGGGCAGGAGCTGGAGCCACCAGGGCTGGTGCAGGCGGCCGGGCTGCATCTGTCGGAGAGCGCGGCAAACTGGGGCACTCGGAGGGAGCAGAAAGGCCCCGAGGCAGCCTGTGCTCACTGAGCCCCTAATCACAGCGAGGTGATTAATGCCCTTCTGCTCCTGTGCGCCGCTGCTCTGCTCCGTGCTCCTCTCCCTCGGCCCTGCTGCCTCGGCAGGTCCCACACCGGCGGGCAGCAGGCACTCGGCTTTGCAGGGATGGTGCTCAGTGCTCCTGGTGTTGAAAGCAGGGATGGAGCTGGCAGTGGTGGGAAAGGGCAGGGCACAGCAAAGCCAAGGGTTCATCTTTGGCCATGGAATAGTCTGTGAATTAATGTCTGCTCTCCAGAGAGGGGTTTTTAATCACCTTTCCTCCCAGAGTTTCCCAGCACTGTGTCTGTCAAGGGCCAGAATATTTCAGGAATCCCAGGGCTGAGACTCAGACCTGGCTCCTGCCTCATGCAGCCACGGACAGGCTGGAACTGCCCCATATCCACTTCTTTGTAGATCAGTCTGATGAATGATTTGCTGTTGGTTTTAGGCTGGTGCAATGAAAGCAGGGTCTGGCAGCAGGAGACAGCCCAGATTTAAGCTCAGGGCCTCTCCAGGGAGTGCCATCCCAGGTTTCAGTGATGAGGCAGAGATTGCAGGGGTAAAAAATTCCCTTTCTCCTGCTGCTCCAGATGCTTATTTTCCAAATCCTTATTAAAATTGCTGATACAAACACAATTTTGTAGGAGGTTCCTGCAGTCCTTGCAAGCAGGAGGAGGGTACTGGTGAGTTCCTCATGCCAGACACAAGCCTGGTGCCCAAACTCCTCCTCTGACAGCTGGAGTACAGAGCTGGGAGCAGAAAGGGGGAGTCCTGGAGCCCAGTACTTGCTGATCTCAACACTGCATTCTGCTGCAGGATGGACACCTTCCAGGGGGATGCAGGTGGAATATGCCCCTGTCTGCTCACCCATAGTGGAGTGGGTTACCTGGCCATGCTCCTCTGGCTTCTCCCCACAGGTTAACAGGGTTAGGCACAGCTCAGCCAGGTTAGGCACAGCTCAGCAGCAGCAAATGTCAGCGAGCAGGAACAAGCAGCCGTGCTCATTCCCAGGAGGAGAGAGGTCACGGTTTGCCTGTCCCAGAGGTTAACAAACCCTGCACTGACACCCTGAGGGCACAGGAGCTGCTTTAGCTGGACACCAGAGATAAAAGAGCTGCTCAGAGGACTCAGAAAAATGGGGTCCCTTCCACAGGGCCACAGGAAACACCTCGTGCCCCAGCAGCGTCACACTGTGCTCCTCTTCCTTGGCCACGTACCGGGCAAAGCTCGCTCCGCACCGGGATTGCTGCAGGGCACTTCCTGCGAGCCATTAAAGCACGTTGGGTAATTAATACCTTCCATGCATGAGGAAAAATGAAAGGCAGGTGGGAGGAGGAGGGGAGCAGGGAGGAGGCAGCTCCATTTTGAAGGCTGTCGGGGTGGTTTTCCCTTGGCGTGTTGTTATCATTTGGAGGCTCCTGCACGCTGCAGCGTTCACACCTCTCAGACATTATTCACAGCCTGATTCCAGCCAGCACCACGATGCTGTCAGGCTGTGCAGGATCCATGCTGCTTGCTGGAGCAGCTCTCCTCCTCCTCATCCCTTGGGACCACTGCAGGGTGAGCTGAGGCTGCCCCACACTCCAGGCTAAGCACCCAAACCCTCTCCATAGCTGACAGTTACAAGAAAGGCCCCTCTGTGCTAAAGAAAGCTCCATTTCAGCACCTTAAATACAGTTTCTTAACAAACAAAATGTTTATTTTCTGAATAATAATAATAAAAATAAAAGAATTCCAGCCTCGGGGCATGCAGTGGGATGGCTGCAAGCTCATTGGAGCGTGTGTCCATTACCGTCCGCACTCCAGACCACGGCGCTTTATTCCGGGACAGTGACTGACAGACCCTGATCGATGCTGATTTGGGTCTTAAATAAACACACTGGCCCTGGTTTGCTGGGAAGAGCGAGGTGTCGGCATCTGGCTGACAGGCAGACAGAGGCAAACTTTGCCAAACAGGCATTTCTTAGCAATATTACCCTTTTTTGCAATTTGTTTCCCTTCTCTCAGCACTGTGCCGTGGGAGCCAGGCAGAAGCTGGGATAGGTCAGTCAGGAAGGTTTCAGAACAGAGTTATTTTGCATTTTACTCCTTTAACTTATGTTTTCTGTAGACAGAAAAATAGAGTTCAAATATTCAAACAGAATTGTGCTGCTAAGAGCCACCAGATCTCACTGATGCCTGATCAGACCATCAACCAGGGAAAGGTGCTTCACTGCCGACAGCTGCTGTCAAGAGAAAAGCCCTTTGATAATTTGCTGAGCTGTGGCAATCCACAAATCTGCAAGAGCTGTAGAGCTCCAAGGAACCCTGAGATTCTTGGAAATGTTTTTCACCAGCATCATGCAGGTCTTAAAATTACTGGAAATGGCACTTGAGAGTTGAGTGACTCAGGCTGCTACAGTTCGGAAAATATCACACAGGTCATTTTTTTCGCCTTTTGAGCATGATTTTGTCAAATCCAACACATCCCCAATGCTCATTTCTCCTTTACTGCCATGTCAGGCATCAATATGGAAACAGCAGCAGATAAAGTTTGCTGCTGCAACACCCCAAACACTTCTGAGCACCTACGTTCTGGTGGCTCCCTGTGGGGTGACTCTGTTATCTCCTCATCTCTGACCCTGCGTGCCAGCAGATTCCAGCCTGGGCAGAAACGAAGGTCACAAGTTACTGAGCCAATCTGGGAAAGAAATTCCAGGAGAGCAGATAGGGATTGTTTTAATTAAAGGAAAGAGGCAGGGGAAGGGGGGCAGAGCAACACTCGAGCAATCAAACAACATTTTCCCCTCGCGAAGATGAACGGTTTGAGGTAGGATTAAGACGGCTGAAATTGTCTTTTTAAAGGAATGTAAAAATGTGGATGTTGGATGATTGACAAATAAAGGGCACTTTCCTTTAATTTAAATATGCTCCTAGTTTGTGCAGAATATGTTAATTTATACATTGCCTAAATAGCCAGTAGCTATTGTCTGTAAAACCACATCAGATCAGGGCAGCAGGGCAGTTAATGTACTGGCTGGATGTTATGGCTGGTCAGTGAAGCGATCCGAGCTTCCTTCCACTGGCTCCCAACCCCTAAATGGAATAGCTGAGCTGTAAAAAACTGCCAGGGGCATAAACTGAAGTTCATTCTGTCAGCCTTCAATAGGACAAGGCTCTCCTTCCCACAAGGACCCGTCCATACCCTCAGCCCCAGCCCAGCTCTTGCTCCTCTGTGACCCCAGAGCTGCTCCCCTTCCACTGGAGAACCCTCCAAGCCCCTGTGCTCTCCACAGGGATGATTTCTTGGGGGATGTACTGTCCACCCCCAGGAGCTGTTCACAGCTTTACAGCACCTTCCCCTGACCCTGTGCTCCCCCATGCCTCAGTTTCCCTGGTTGCAGGCTCTCCCGGACCCTCCAGCCCAGCTCTCCTGGGGCTTTGGTCACATCTCCTCTCCCCCAGGGTCCCACGGCAGCTCTTAGCATCTCCAAAAAGTCCTGCTCTGCTCCTGCCATGCCATGACCTGCCCTGGGATTCCCTGGGGTTCTCAGGGGGGCCTCCTGAGCAGCCTTGGGGGCCCAGCTGGATTTTTAACCCTGACATTTGGCAGCCTCTGCTCCAAACAGGTCCTGAATATGATCCATCCATGCCTGACCTGCCTCCTCCTCTGCCTTCATGTGTAGCCATGACTTGGGCTGGTCTCTGGAGCAATTTTTAATGCAGAGAGGCTTCTAATTAACAGGATTCTGAAGTTAATGAAGACAATCTCGTTTAGATCTCTCCATGAGTGCTCACAAGGGCAATGCTGCTTCCCTGGGCTCCATGGGAGCCTCTGCTCACCTCACAAATCACACCCCAGGGACTGTTGAGTCTCTGGGAAAGGGTCTGGGATGTCACCTTGAAGGCTGCCAAGTCCTGGAACATGGCATGAAACATGGAACATGACCAGCATGGAAGTCCAGACTCCACAGCCTCTGGGCCCATGCTCCAGCCTTCCTGGGTCCTCCATTCCCTTCTTGGGCAAAGCTGCTGTCTCTGTAGGTGACTCCTAAGGAGAAGCTCTCGTCTCCCATGTCAGCCCCAAACCAGCAACATTACAGACCCATCTTGTTTGGGAAAAGTCCATCCTCTGCATTCCCAATGTCTTCCCAAAGATCAGTCTGGATTAAGTTTAGAGTGATATGATAAGTAGTAATAATACTGCTGCCTTGCCCCTAATTATTTTCAATATAATTACGTACCCTCAAGAAACCTTTTAAATAGCACACTCTCCTCAGTGCTCCGGTCCAAGGGATTCATTTGTCTCAGGAAAGAAATATTCTTGGGGCTGAATCCTTCATTAGTCTTTCCTAGAGAGACTCCT
Organism: Drymodes brunneopygia; assembly: GCA_013400955.1. Classification (NCBI taxonomy): domain Eukaryota; kingdom Metazoa; phylum Chordata; class Aves; order Passeriformes; family Petroicidae; genus Drymodes; species Drymodes brunneopygia. The sequence goes on from VZTZ01012615.1 coordinate 163,235, forward strand.
GCTGAAGTCAGTGGGGTATTTGTGTCCCACTGGAGGATGTGGGGCTGTGCCTGCCTGGGCAGTGCCCACCACAGGAAGATTTTACAAGCCCCACCAAATTTGGTTTCTTGGAAGCCTAAAGCATTTGGCAGGGGAAAAAGAAAGCCTGGAAGTCTTCTGGAAAGTATCAGTGAAAGACTCTGAGTTTCACTGTCTTTTATCAGCTTCTTACACTTCCTTCTCTTGTGTTTTAATCCCACACAAGTGCTTCAGCTCTGATGTGCAAAGAAAAAAGAGGGAAGACACTCAGAGTCTGGAATCATACTGTGGGAAAAGGTGCAAATCAAAAATGCATATCCTTCACATCACTGTGGTGCCCTGCCCCACCTGGAGATCAAAACTGTCAAGGAGCAGCAAGGCCAGTGTGTTTGGAAAGGAGAAATTAAAAGCAGACATTGAATTATTTATACAATATATTTTCAGGTGGTCCTTTGTTTTTCTGAGCAAATTGACTTTTCATTCAGAGTGTGCTCAGGTGGGATCTTGTCTGTGGAACCCACATGTAATTTCCCATAAAAAAGATGCTTTGACTGGATTCTCCACTGTCCCAGCTCCCTGCTGCCCTCCTGTCCCATGTCTCGCAGCATGTCCAGGGTCTGGGATTCCTGTGCATGCCCACAGCTGTGGGATGGGATTCCCATTCATGCCCACAGCCCCAGGACAGGATCCCAATCCATGCCCACAGCCCAAATCTGTCCTGATGCACTCGCACTTTCCATGTTCAAACCCATGGCATACTCAAAGCAGGATTCAGTTTGTGGGTTTCCAGCAATTCACAATCTTTTAAAGATGAAAAACCTTAATAAAAGGATGCTTTCCTATGATCCTGTTTTATTTACTTGCTGGCACAGTGGCTGTGAGTACACTTCTATTTTTATTGTGAAGACTCTTCTGTGCCCTATAGGGTGTCCTGAGCACTCCCCTGCATTTAGGGGTTATTCCTGGTGGATGAAGCATTTGTGTAAATCAACACCTGCTTGACCCCTAGACCAAGGAACAGGAACCATGGCATCCCCAGTCCACATCCCTGAAATCCTTTGGGGAAAGGGAGGACTCTTACTGGGAAGTGACAGCCCAGCCCATCCCTCTGTGCATTACCACACACCTGCATTCCAGACTGTCCCTTCCCTGCACCAGTGTCTGAAAACCAGGGATGGCTTTCCAAGGAAATTTCCTCACTGAAATAGTTAATGAGGACTGATCCCATCCCCCAGCTCTCTCCCCCCAGCTCACCACCCCTCTGAAAAAAAAAATCAGAATAATAATTAAAAGATGCCTAGAAACACTCTTGGAAGAGCATAAATTCTGAAGATGAAAGTAAATGATTAAAATAATTAAATACTTCAAGTTGACAAGCAGAAGCAGAATCTTGCCAACGGACATTTGTCGGTAATTAGTTAATTAATCCTAACACAAATTATAAGCCATAACAAACCAGTCAGGCTGAACGCAGCCGGCTGTTCGGAATTAAACTTAGAAAAAGAGGGAGTGAGAGAAAGAAGAAAGAAAAGTTTGGAGATTCTTGCAGATCTGAGGGAAGATGCTGTGCAGGAGCTGGTGTTCCCCTGGGAAGGGCAGCCAGGACAGGGGCAGAAGTCGGGGCAGAACAGGGCTGAGTTCCCACCTGGCAGGAGCACAGTGGGATGGGATGCATGGAACAGGCACTACAGAGTGGGATTTAGGATTTGAACCCTTTTCCTGTGAGTAAATGCAGCACAAAGGTTTCCCAGCTCTGTTTCCCACTCTGCCACTGGTACCAGTGTGCACTTGAGAACATCCTTGCCATGGGAATGAGCTGGTCTGGGCAGGTCCACAGGACCTTCAGGTCCACAGACAAGTGGTGACATTAATCCAGGGGTTTTTGGAAGATGCATGGACCAGCATCTGTGAAGGGCTCAGTCCTGGGGTGCTGGAGGGCAGCTGCAAACCAGATGCCCATTAACACCCTGGAAAGTGCTTCGAGGACAGGCTGTAAAAGCAGGGTCAGTGCTTGAGAGCTGGGTCCTGCCAGGGACACTCGGTGCAAATGACACCAGGACACGTGTGTGGTCAGCAGGGACCCAGCATGAGCCTGATGCCATCCAAATCGCTGGGGACTTGGGGTAGACAGGGCCTAAGTACGATGAAAAGAGGTTAATGAGCTGTGGGCTGGTTTCTCACCTCCAGTCACCTTGGCTCAGGTCCAATTTTCAGCCCTAGATTAAGTGAGGTTGGTGATCCACAGGCACAACACAGTGACTGACAGCTCATCTGCGGCTGCACTGCTGTGTTCACACATCCAGCCGGGGCTGGGGAGGCACTGAAGGGCCAGGCTTTGCCCTTCTTCCTGCACAGAAAAGCTCTGGAGCAGCCGGAGTCGGTGTTCTGACAGAGAGGACCTGCACATCCCCAGCACGGGGACACGGCTGGGTGACAGACTGGGCCAAATGACAGCTGGCAATGCAGCTTAAGTGAGAAATGGGACATACAGGTTGCAAATGGGCTTTTAACAGCACAGAAAAGAAGGCACGAAATGTTTTCAGTGAATAAACAGAAACCAGGGAAGTGTGACTATCCCACAGATCCCACACTGTCAGAGGAGCTGCCAGTGACTGATGTGCCACGTCTGGGCACGTATCATGTGAGGGGAAGTACGAACATGTGAGCACACATGACCATCTCCTGATGTGATTGACATGAAGAGGAGAAAGGGATTATTTACAAGACAATGAGAATTAACACTGAAGAAATGCAAGGCCCAAACTCCCTGAGCTGCCTGCACAGTGGGTTCCTGTTTTCCATCAAACCCATCCAGAGCTCTGCTGAAGAGAAAGTTTCATCCGCATGTGCGTGAGCATGTGTACGCGCGTGTTCTAAGTGTTTTGCATTATGTGAGCTCTGACCTTCAGAGGGGAACAGAAGGAATATTTTCCCCCCCGAGGCTAGAGTTGTCAGTGAAATGTCTGTCTTCCTTAATAATTTCAATCCGGGTGACAGGGGACAGGGCATTTTGCTCTGAACGAACGTACTGTAAAAACTGTCAGATAGAATTTGTCTCAAGAAGCAACATTTCTATCCATTCGGGGTCATAATTACAGGCATCTTATGACCTGTGGAGCAGCACATTTTTCTCAGCTGAAGAAAAGGAGTCCTAAAATAGGTGGTTTGGTCTTCTGCAGAGCTTTGGATTGAATCTAAATGGAATCTAACAAACAACGGTGATCTGCAGCAGAATGCTTTCTTCATGTTTGCTGGCTGCCTTTTTAAATCCAGAACAAACTGCACTGAAGTGATGTAGCAGAAAAGAGGGATAGAAATTGCCATCCACTGGGCTGGAGTAATGGCCTATTTCTCCAATATCCTGTCTCCTAAGTGCCTGCCTCTCCGAATTTCCTCCACACTGACACTAGCCAGCGTCTTGTTAATGAACTGAATAAGTAACTAAATGGGTGATTAACCAAATGAGTATGACGATAATTTGATTGCGCTTTCCCCACTTTTAAAGCACAGGAAATAGTAAGAAATGAAATAATTCAGTGACCAGCAGGAATTCAAACAGTACAGAGCTGGAGGAGCTGGGGGAAGCATTGACTGGATGTGGCTGTCAATAAATCCCCCACAACACTGCAGAAATCTCTGGGTAAATATTTAGATTTCTTGATTTGTGCCTCCACACAGGAGAAAAATACTATTCCTTGATTTGAAGCAGCTTTTACTTTTATGGTTTGATTTTATAATTAGCAACAATCATGAAATGGATTGTCTTGCTGTGATGTGCAGTTATGAATCACACACCACTCAAAGCTGGACATCATCTTGGGGTCACCAGCCTGGGTTTGTGTAACGGAGCCTGCAGTGGCTGCTGCTTCCTCACCTCACTGAGGTCTGAGTGACAAATCAGGCTGGGAGAGGGAACCCAAAGTTAGTACAGTGGGAAGATGCTCTGCACTGCTGGGGAGGGAGAAATGGGAAAACGGAGAAATAACACCCTGTCCTGGGCCGTCCCAGCTGCTCACAGTGGATAATCCCCTTCCCCACCCCAAGCAAACAATGGTGACCATGGCAGAAGCACAGGGAAGGAGCACCCAGCCGAGGAGCAGAGCCCCAGCTGTGCTCTGGAACATTCTCACCTGCAAGATCAGTTCTGCCAGAGACACAAACATTAATTAGCTAATGGCAGGGCAGGTTGCAATCCATTTTCACCTGCACACTTCGATGGATGCTCCGTTCTTGCCAACACAGGTGGAGGGAAACCACTCTGCAGCGGGCCTGGGAGGGAGGAGCAGAGCAGTTCTGGGAGGCAGAGCTGCAGGATTCACGGTACCAGGACTGACATTCCCTGACATGTTTGCCAAGAATGAGGACCCTTTGAAGGAATTTTGCTGGTGGTGGGCAAGGGGGACACTGATGTTAGCCTGGGAAATGTCTGGAGGGGAATGGGGCATCCCAAGATCAGAACAATCCCTCTGCAATGCTGCTGTGCCCCTGAAAATAAGCACTGAAGGGAGAGGCTGACAGCATGGTCTGCATGCCAGGAGAGCCAGGCTCAGGATTTAAATCCCACTGACAAACAACTCCATCCAGATAGTGTCTAACACTGGCAAAACAAACATGTGAAAGAGATCCTGTAGCTCTGCTCACTAAAACTTCAGCAAGAGCTGTTCTCCAGGGACTCTGAGGCATTGTGGTGGGAAGGACAGAGCCAGACTTGGCACCAGGGTTGCCACAGCCTGAGCATGGGAGGAACAAGGCAAGGCTTGTCTCTGCCCATCCCTGAGGGGAATCTGTTAAAACCATGTTTAAGCTCATAGAAAGTCAGTTCCAGGAGCTCCGTGGAGCCCAGACAGGGAGATTAGGAGCAAAGCCCCGTGTAAGCCTTGCAGGGTTCATTTTGGGGTTGGTGATCTGAACCGCACGCTCCGGCAGCTGGAGAGAAGCTCAGTGAATCAAGACATTTCTATTCCCATCCACTCTGTTACCCTGCCCTGTGATGTCCTAAATTACTTCTCCTCTCTGCACCTTCATTTCCTGCACCTTAAACAGCAAGAACATGCAGATTCTCTTCTTCTCCAGCAAGCAGGAGCTCCTGAAGGAAACTTGCATTCCAGTAACAATAATATCATCTTTACTAATATCATATTGAGAGACAACAAAGGACAAAAGCTGGTGCAAGCACTGCTCAAACGATCCCTGGAATGACAAATCCCTCCCATCTCACCATCCTGGGTCACACCACAGCCCAACACTGGTCGTTATGAGATGGGGACTGGGCAGAAAGCTGAGCCCAGATCCCTCAGGACAGCGTTTCCCAGCCCAAGGCAGCAGCAATGCATCCAGGAGGGCTCAGCACAGCCCTTCTGGAAGGAGAACAGGATATTGGGATCACCAGATTGGGAGACAGAGGTGGAACATGCAGAGTATTCCTCCTCCTCTGCCACATTTAGGGCGCAGTGTTCCCTGTAAAAGGTGTTCTCCTGCTCTCACAGGTGGGAGAGAGAGGAATGCCAGCAGCCAGGCTACTCTCAGCTTTTTTCGGAATATCCACACGGAGATCGTGGAGCAAACAACACATAAATGCACATAACTGCAGTGTTTGTCTTGAAAATAAAACAGGCAAAGGCACATTCAATTTTAAGACATGTTGCAGCCTGGATAATTTCCTTTTCATGGTGGAAAATATTCCCTGATTTCTGCTGGCAGAGCTGTCCTGCTTGTGTCATGGACTTGTGTGAGGAGCACCTTCACCCCAGAAGTGAGTTCCTAAATAGGGAAATCCAATCTGTCAAGAAAATTCAGTAACAACTTCCACGCTCAACTGTACCCCAGGGCCCCAGAAAAATGGGATGGTAGAGGATTGTTCATTAACCATCTGTTAAAAAGGTCTCAAAAAATAGCACTGAGTGAGAAGGGCTGGTTGTACGTGTGGAGTATATGTGGAGATCTACAGGGGGAAAACGCAAAACTTCAGGCTGGATCCACACAGAAAATCCTTCAGCAGAAGAAATCACCCTCGTTTGATTTACACACGCAGCACTCGATTGAACAAGTGTAGCTACAGGCCATTGGAAAACAGTCAAAATGGTGAATTTGCTGCTTGCACACATTTATACTGTTTCCTGGAGACAATCTGCTGTTGCTTTTTGGCATGTTTAGTATATTTTAAACCACACAGAGGTTATGTCTGGTTCTCCCAATGACTGAGGGTTTGCCATATGCTGGAGCATCCTGAGTTTTCTCTCCTCTCAAAGGCTGCCTCAAACCCACAGATTTTGGATGCTTTGGTGGCTCCTTTCTTCAGCGTGGGGCTGGATTTGTGGAGCTGCACTCAGAGAACATGTTAATCAAGGAATGATTGAATCTTGGTGGGGCTCAACAGAGCCTCAACAACAGAGACACAAAGAAAAAGAAAAATGGGGGGAGGAGGATCATTAGAAGGAGACCTTAGGTATTAGGCTTTTCGGGAAGTCTGTACCTCTCAAGTACCTCAGCCAATGGGGAAAGTGAGAGGGAAATGTGGCCGGGAAATTGTGATTAAAAAGAGGCTGCATCCCCTAAAAATCTGAGAGACCTCACGGGAAATGTCCCATGGCCTCTCCCTTTATTCAAATAAAGTTCCAGGACTCCCCTGGCTCCTTTTAGGACACAAACATCTGGTGTTTGTGGATTAATTTTCCTGACACCACCTTTAACCATCCTGTAATTCCAAAAGGATGGAACTCAGCCCCCTCAGATTTCCACCCCCCCAACCTCTTCCACCATTAACCACTCCGTGATTCCAGAGGAATGGAACTGAACCCCCTCAGACTCCCACCCTCCCCGTCCTTTTCCACCTTTAACCATCCCCTGATTCCAAAGGGATGGAGCTCGAACCCCTCAGACTGCCGCCCCCCATCCTTTTCCACCTTTAACCACCCTGTCATTCTAAAGGGATGGAACTGAACCCCTCAGATTCCCACCCC
>VZTZ01012615.1:170481-194086 GCA_013400955.1 Drymodes brunneopygia
GCTCCCCTCAGGGCTCCGCGCGGGCTCGGCTCTCGCGAGGGGTGACGCCATCGGCGCGCGCGGGCCCGCATGCGCGCGCGGGGCGGGGCGGGCCGGGCCGCGCTGTGTCACGGCCATGGAGTACCTGATCGGCATCCAGGGCCCCGACTACGTCCTGGTGGCCGCGGACACCGTGGCGGCCACCAGCATCATCCAGATGAAGCACGGTGAGACCCTTGGGGGATCCGGGGCCCTGTGCTAAGCGCTGGGTGTGCCTGGGCACCGTGCGTGAGCGCGGTGTGCGCGGTTGGGTGCTGCGGGCCCGCCGCTCTCGCTGAGGGGAGGCTGCTCACAGAGGAGGGGGTTTCTCGGTTTGGGCGCTGCCCGGCCCTTCAGGGGAGGTGTAGTCGCTGTAGGAAGTGCCTGGCGGCCTCTGGAGCGCGGAGGCAAAGCGGGGCTTAAATCGACGCTTGCTCCGGGTAAAGTCCCCAGTCCTGACCGAGTGTGACCGCTCTGTGTTGGGTTGTCAGCTTAATTTACCTGTACAGGTGAGCGCTCGCTTGTGACCCCAAACCTCGCTCTGCGCCGCAATGTAAATGTGTTAAAAAGCCGCACAGGGGTAACGATGTGTGACAGGGGGTGCTCACTTGTGCCTAATTCACTGGTAAAATGTAATTCGTGGGAAAAAGGGGATTATGAGAAGAAAAAGTATCAGTGAAATTCATAGCACAGGGTACAGGAGCCAGACTGAAACAAGGCTTTGGTTTCTTTGGTAAAACATCTGGGGCGTCACCAAGTCTCTGGAATTCTCTAAAATCAATTTTTCTTCCTACTGTTGCAATGACCTAGACTGAAGCTCATTCGATTATAAAGACTGTGCTTTAGAAGCTCTTCTTAAAAAAGTTGTAGAATAGAGGATTGCTAAATCCATAAAAATGAATATAAATAAATCCATATAAAAATTTTATAACACTGCTTTTACCTCCAAATTTCACTTCAAGTCTGTGATAGCCAACTGCAGCAGTTTTAGAAGCTGTGAAAGCTGGTGGCACGTACAAAACAGAAATTTAACCACTTTAAAAAAATCTTTTCTAAGTTAATGTTGGTTCCAAGCAGGTTTGTTCACAAGCTTTAAGGAAAATGTACTTTGAACAAGGGATTTAGTTGCTTTTACTGGTGGGGGGGAAGAACAACCCATAGATTTGAGGTATTTATTTAGAATATTAATTTGTAAATTAATTTCAGCCTGGAGAAGTTTCGGGGTGACCTAATTGCCTCTTCCACTACCTGAAGGACCTGACAGGAAAGATGGAGAGACAATTTATAAGGGCCTGGAGTGACAGGACAGAGGGAATGGATTCCCACTGCCAGAGGGCAGGGCTAGATGGGATTTTGGGAAGGAATTGTTCCCTGTGAGGGTGGTGATGTCCTGGCACAGTTGTCCAGAGAAGCTGTGGCTGCCCCTGGATCTGTGGAAGTGCCCAAGGCCAGGCTGGACAGGGCTTGGAGCAGTCTGGGATAGTGGAAGTTGTCCCTCACATGGAAGGGGATGAGCTTTAAACTCCCTTCCAACCCAAACCAGTCTGGGATTGCAGGGGCTGGGCAGTGTCAGTGGCTTTCCCTGAGCTCCAGACAGCAGCCCTGGTGCTGTGATAACTTTTGACATCATTTTAGAGGATTGTGACATTCTGTGCCTGTCTTGCAGCAGAGATTGTTCAGCACCCTTTAATGAGCTGGAGGAGAAGCTCGGGGGTGGAAGCTTGGTGTTTGTCCAAACCCTCAGAAGAAAAAAGGGATTTTCCCTTCACTCCAACAGCTTCTCAGTGTCTGTCTGTGATATCCAAGTGCCAGATATCTGCTCTGGTGGGAGGAGCTCTGTGAACACAGGATTGTCTTCAGCACTGTCATTATAACAACTTGGATCCCCTCAAACGCCCACAAATTTAAAACTGTTTTAAACTGCAGTTACGATTAAAAATGTGGGTTACTATTCCTTATTTTCCTGTTTATAAGTGAGCTTCTTTACAATTTATAATCGTTACTTTAATTTTCATTCTTTTTGATTGTTTTGTTTGGTTTTTTTTTCACAAAAAATGACAAGCAAAAGAAATGTTTCTGGAAAAGCCTTGTTCGCTTAAGCTTCTGATTTTTGTGACTGCTCAAAACAAAGAAAAGGGCATCATTTGACATGGAATTAGCTTCTGGATTTCCTAAGATTGCTCTGTTGATATTTCAGCTTTATATTAAATTATTTGCTTCTGTTGCAGAATATTTGATTAAAGTTAAATAGTCATTGAGCAAAATTCTTATTTCTGATCCCAGGAAGCAAAACCTTATGCTTTGAATGCAACATTCTGGGTGAAGCTTTATTCTTTCCTACCTTGTTTCTAAGGTAGGAAATACTGTATATTTCCAGAATGCCTCCCTTCCTGAAGGGTTTTGTTTCCCTTTAACAACTCTTGTGTTCTGTGTCACCAGCTATGAGACACCAAATGTCACTGTTTACTCAGAAAGGCTTTTTACTGCTGCTCCAGGTCATGAGTTATCCAAATCTCTTTCTTGCTTCTGTAAAGTCCTGATGCATCAGGATATTGGGAAAATAATTTATTCTTCCTCATGACCATGGCTCTCAAAGTTACTTTTCTTTGCCTAGACCATGACAAAATGTTTAAGATGAGTGAAAAGATCTTACTGCTGTGTGTTGGGGAGCCTGGAGACACGGTGCAGTTTGCAGAATACATCCAGAAAAATGTTCAGCTCTACAAAATGAGAAATGGTGAGTGAAGAAGGAGAAGCCCTGGGGAGTGGGAGCAGAGCTAAGGGTGGTTTCCAAGTGAATGTTGCTGATATGTGCTGTCTTCAAATCTTCTGTAAAGATTTCTGCATTTTTTTTGTCCAGCAAAGGTGATAATTCAGGCAGGATGCAGAACTGGAGGCTGGATTGTACAGTATAATTTGAAATGCTTATCCAAATCCCAGCAAACTTCTTTGCGATATAAATGACACAAATATTTTACTAACAGACTTATTATTCTTTTAATATGTTCATTGCATGCCAGCTGTTACCACTTCTTCTGATATATTGAACAAAAAAGTCAAGCTACATGTCCTTAATATTTTAATTTTTTGAAGCCATATATTTCTGTGGGTCATACAGATATGAACTACCCAAAGTCTGAGTGCCCTGTTTATGCTTATAGCTTTCAGAATAAACCAGAATTAGACAAAAGGCACAACATTTTGTCACTAAAGAAATTTCAAAGCAGGAATGGGAAGGTGGGAGGTGAAACATGAACATGGATTTTGGCCATTACCAAAGAAATAATCACATTTCTTCTCCAGGTTACGAATTGTCTCCCACTGCAGCTGCGAACTTCACCCGGCGAAACCTCGCGGACTATCTCCGGAGTCGGGTGAGTGATAGATGAGACATTCTGGCAAAGGCTTCCAGGGAACATTTCCATCCTCAAATAATGGAGTCTGAAGAAGGTGGGAGCTGCTGTCTTTAGTAATGAATTTGGAAGCGGCTGCTCAGGGACATAGTGGGGTCAAGGAACAACTGGACGTGGCACTCAGTGCTCTGGTCTGGGTGACAAGGGGTTGATGGGTCACAGGTTGGACTCGATGGTCTTGGAGGTCTTCTCCAACATCAGGGATTCTGAGATTCTTGAGTTCACATTGCTGAAATAATATCTTAGTAAAATAGAACTTGATTTCCTTATTTGAAAAACTTTTCATATCACTTATCAATCACTGATACAACCGTAGACTTAAAATTCCAGCCTTGGGCCCAGTAAACACTTTGTCACACACTGCAGACGTGAAGTGAATTAAACTTCCTGAACATCGAGATAAGGTTGTGGGTTTTCGTGCAAATGCACCAAATCCGTTTAATCTTCTTGGAAAATGATTTCATAGAGCAAAGCTGTTTGATGTACTTAGGGAAACAAGTGCCTTTTGTAAACAGCAACATGAAGCTTTCAGTAAATACCACATCCAAGTTGGGGCTGTGTTTTCAAGTTACGGAACTGCAATTACTGATGTTTCCCAGGGTGATTCTTTTCAAAGTATGAAAAGCTGCTGTGAAGGGGCAAACAAACCTTTAGTGATCTAAGGTTAGGAAGCATTTAATTGAGAAGAATGTTAATGTGCTATATGAAAGAAGAGGGGAAGAAAGAGGATGTTGAGAGTGAAGCTGATCAGCTCGGTCGAGGATAGAGTGTGGGCTAAATTGTGTTGCTGTTCTAACAGTGCACTGCTCAGGCCTGAAATCAGTTTTTACAGTAGCAGATAAAGACCACTATTAACCTCAGAGCTGTATTGTTGAGAACTACACCTGTGGAATGAGAGTTCTTTTTGTTGTTCTCCTTTCTGATACAGATCACAGCTGCAGGTAGTAATTCTTCCTTGTAGATCCCTTCCAACTCAGGATGTTCTGTGATTCCACACTACTCCTCTGGTTTAAATGGCTTCATCCAATTACATGGCTGGCAGGTGATGGTTGGCAGTGATGCTGTTTGCTTTAGCTTGTGTTGAGGTGTGATTTGGAAGGTCTGTGTGTGTTTTGTGCATTACTGGGCGGTTCTCAAGGCTGATGTGAAGCAGTGACGCTGTTGGGACCTGGCCCTGCTGCTAGTGGCTCATCCCAGGGACATCTGACCTGCACAGATGAGACTGAGTTTCCTGTCCCCTTTCAGCAGAGGCAGCTATTTCTTACATATGATTTAAAGTACCTTTCAAGGCTTTTTGGTGAGCCTGCCCATCAGGAAGCAGCACTGATGTGGCACCTTTGTCTTGCTCTGTGCCATGTCCCTTGAGGCCTGATCCTCCCTGTGGTTCAGCTCCTTTCTGAGCCCAGGCCTGTCTTCCAGCTCACCTGCTCCAGATGGGCAGCACAGTGGGGAGGACAGTGGCAGAGGCAGATGTGTTTATTTACCGGAGACAAAACGCTGCTCTGGTGCAGATGGCAACGCCCCGGGGCATGCGGCGCTCTCTGACACTGCTGTCACACTACACTGCTCTCCACACTGCAGGCAGAACCCTTTTTGTCTATCTGTAGCACTTAATGGTTTGTTTGTGGCATTTAGAATTTGACAATACAAGCCTTGCCATCAGAATTGTCTTTTTTCCTGTGAGTTTTATTACATTTTCATCATAATATGTGGGGTACCAGAAGGATTAACACTAATGCTTGGTACCAAATGTAGCAGCATAAGGGATTCTTGGAGGTTACTAATGTAATCATGTGGATCATGAAAATAAAAATTAAAAGGTAAAACATGCCAGGGCCTCCTGTTAGGAGTGGGAGAATAGTTGAGAAGTAAAACGTTTGGTGGGGAAAAGGTGGTTTGTTGCCCTATTGGCACTCACTGTGTGAGCTGTTACAGGAGGCCAAAAGGTGTGTGAAAGGGTAGGTTAAACTGCAGCAGGACTTTCTCAGGCATTGGAATCTTGTGGCCAAGATCAAAATAGAGCTTGTTCTGCATTGTTCATCACCATCTGGGGTCCTCCCTGTTGTCCAGTTTGATATAATTGAGGATTCTCATGACTCCTGTAGTCCAAGTTCTTGATATCTTACGGATGGCTCATAAGGCAGTGCCTTGAAGTTGTTCCTCTGATGAAAAGTATCAAGTGTAATGACACCAGGCTTGATCTGAAGGCCATTACATCACTGTTGTTTTTGCTTCTACTTGATAGTCACCATGTGGTTTTTCATGACATTTCTCTCTTCAATACACGAGATTTCTGCTCCACAGCAGGATCTGAAAGGAATCTTTGTGATTTCTGTTTATATGTTGTGATTGAGGCAAACCTGGAAGGTGCTTTGGCTTTCATGAAGGTGAGTGGTGCTGTAGTGTGTAGTGACAGGACAAGGGTGAATGGCCTTAAGCTGAAGGAGAGTGGGGTTAGATTAGATATTGGGAAGAAATTGTTCACTGTGAGGGTGGGGAGGCCCTGGCAGAGGGTGCCCAGAGAAGCTGTGGCTGCCCCAGAATCCCTGGAAGTGTCCAGGGCCAGGTTGGACAGGGCTTGGAGCACCCTGGGACTGTGGAAGGTGTTCCTGCTCATGGCAGGGGTTGGAGTAGGATGAGCTTTAAGGTCTTTTCCAACCCAAACTATTCCATGATTCTGTTGTTACCTATTCCAGCACCTCACCTGCTTCACCTGCTGGATCCAGTGCATTGAACTTACTGCTGAGGTTGTGTGTGTGTGTGGGAATAGCAAAAACAACCCCCTGCCCTCCAAAGGTGATGAAGTTCGGTCTCTGGTTGTGATGCTGTTTAATTATAGGTGACAGGGTCTGGCTGGATTCCAAAGGCAGCTTTCAGCTCCTCTCCCCATGTCCACACTTGGCAGGAAGCTTCCTTGCTCCCACCTTTTCCCCCTCGCTGTGACTTTGGCTTCCGCCAGATGTCACAGGGCTGTGTCACCACTGAGCTGGGGTTGGGCTGTTTAGCACAATTGTGCTCTTCAGCTGTGAATTCTGAAGAATTTCACACATCTCCTAATTGCTGTCGTTATTTTAAATCAAACAGCACCAAGTGCAAAACTACTCGGGATGAGAAATGGTTCTTCTGTAGGAAGGGAAGTTTGGGTTAAAAAATAACATCCTGAAGTGTCAATCATCACTCATTTGATGGCCCTTTAACCACACCAACCTTGTAAAGAGTTGAGAACTGTTGGCATGGACCGAGTCACCGAAGCCAAGGAAGGCTGCCTTTGGAATGGACAAAAGGATTGGGATGTACAAGAAATTCCAGTCCCAGTATCGAGGTGTTACACTGCAAATTTCATTTATAATCGTGGAAGTAATAAATAGATTATGTATATTTGCTAATGTTTAAATCCTGCCTTTCTAAAATAAGGCATGGCGGATAATATTTACATTTGAGTTTTAAGAAGTCTCAGCAACCATTAGCAGGAGAACTTAAAACTGAAAATCAGTTTACAGATGGGTTTAAGTCTATATAACACCATTTATTTATGGTTGAGTATCTCGCATATGCCAATGTTGGTAATTCCAAGTCACACAATAATTTGAGTGATCTTGTGTCATGGCTCTTAAATATCAACTTGTGTGATGTTTCAGAATAAATAAATGATGAAATACTAATTAAACCAATACAGCTGCATGGTAACTTCTTTCCAAATATTCTTGGATGCTTTGAAGATTAAATCACACAATTTAAAGTGATGTTTTATATATAACTGTAGCCTGCTTTATTCTTTCATACTGTCTGAAAGTAAAAATATAGTGGCCTGTGATTTTTTGTGTGTGTGTGGAAATGTACTGCATTGAGTATTAAAATGAACTTTTCCTATGATGCAGTTAATGTTTTGGCTTCAGGGTGAAATTTTGTTTGCTTTTTTAATCTGGTAGTTGCATCATCATTTTTTTTTCTTATTTTGTTGCTTTGTTGATCCAGGCTTTCCAGCAGTTTGAAGATATCCTGTTAGTACAATTAATTTAATAAGAAACATTGTGTAGATATGGAAATACTGGAAGTATATAAAAGCTGCTTTTAAAAATACATACAATGCCCAAATTTTTTCTGATCCCACGTTTAAAAACAATACAGTGCACGTGTGTTTCATGATCTTAAAAAGTACAGATCTTGGAAGGAGATGTAGGAGAAGAAGAGATGTCTGATTTATTCATGATGGTGGAACACTAAACGCAGAACATGAAGTAAACTGCCAGATATTAAAGATTTAAGTTGGTACGTGCAATAAAAACCAAATTGCCAGTGAACAGGACACTGTGTGTAACTGTCTGCACTGTGTGAGAGCTTTCATATGGGCTGAGATGGGCCGTGCTCACCAGGAGGGGGACTGGGAAGAGAGCAGAGAGCAGGTTAAATGAACAAAGGGTTCTTAGAAACTGCAAAATGTTCACCTTGTGCTCACGTGTCAGCAGTAAAAATCCACAGGTTTTATGTTGAGGTGAAAGAGTCTGGCGTGAAAACTGCATTCAAGGTTTTTAAAGTTTGAGTGTGCTGTGAAAGCTGTAAAAAAACCCCAAACACACTGGTTTTCAAGAGAATAAGAGTTCTATGTTTTTATTTGCTTGTACAGTCCATGTTACCAGAAGACCTGATCACTTTTAGCTTGAGACAGTGTGCTGCAGACAGGATTGATGTAGCATTTTATGATAAGGAACTGGGTGATCAGCTCTGCTGCTGTTCCCTGCTGCACAGGGAATCAGGATTCAGAGATTTTGTATGAGTGCTCTAATGAAAATATCATTTCTGTTGGCAGACCCCTTACCACGTGAACCTTCTCCTGGCTGGCTATGATGACCACGAGGGCCCTGCCCTGTACTACATGGATTACCTGGCAGCTCTGGCTAAGGCTCCTTTTGCAGCACATGGATATGGAGCATTCCTTACCCTCAGCATCCTTGACCGCTATTACAAGCCAGGTGAGTGGAGCCACTGCACAGGAAAATTCTCCTGCTTCAATTTAGGCCTTGAATTTATTAACCAGTGAGGTTGACATTTGCTGTATCAGGTTGCATTGCTGTGGTGCTGCAGATTGGAGCTTGACTTTTTGTTGGATAAATGGAGCTTGAAAGGTTGCCTTTGGTTCTGCTACCTCTGGCTAGCATGGTAACAGAAAACCAGTCAACTCCTTAATTTTTTTATCCTGTTTGCAGCATAACAGACTGGAAGTGAAAGAATGTTTCAGTTATTCTAAAACATGATTAGACTTTCCTGGACCATTGGCAGCTTGGTGGTCTGCTTTTGATAAATAATAGTTTGACAGCTTTATCTTCTTGCTTGTCTGATGGCTCTGACATGTACATTTTCCCAAAGTATCAATATTCAGAGGCCAGACCCAGATCCTATTGCTCCATATCTTGGATTGGCTTTGTGCCTGATAAATTAAAAACATTCCAGTGAAAAGATATTCCTAGCAAGATCATCTCGAGGACTCTGAAGTGATGGTGATGAATCACAGAGTATGGAGTGGTTTGGTTTGATAGGAACCTTAAAGCTCATCTTATTTCACCTCCTGCCATGGGAATGGACACCTTCCACTATCCCAGGTTGCTGAAGCCCTGTCCAACCTGGCCATGGGCACTTCCAGGGATGGGGCAGCCACAGCTTCTCTGGGTAGCAGAGAGGTTTTAGACTGGTTCACAGTTCTATGCACTTGGCAGCTGCTCATCATAACTCTTGTACATGTTTGTACCTGTCTAAAGTTTCAGTTTTGGAATCATAATCCACTGCCAAGGAATAAACATGGCCCCATCCCCACTGTGCAGATAAGGAAATGTGCAAAGCACGAAATATTCTTAATCTGACATCTTTGGCTTTGGCTATAAAACTACTTGACTCCTGTGTGCAAAGCTGAATTTAAGTTATTATCTCTGCTCTGAGATTAGAAATCCTTTCATCCACCTCCTACAAGACATGTAGCTATAAACTGATCATTTTCATTTAACTTGCCTGAGCAGTGGATGCGGGTCTGGAACAAAGCCTGGAAAGAAGTTTTAGCTCCACAAACCCTGTTTGTTTTCTAGTCATGTCCCTTACCAACCTATTGTTCCATTTTCACCATTCCTTGTGGAACAGAGGAAAATAACCAACTTCATTGTCATGGCTTGTCACCCCTATGGAGTGCTGGATTTTATCCTGAAGTGTGAGAATAGCAGGAGCATCCCACACGTGCCTTGCCCTTTATTGAGCTCATACCCAGCAGGAACATCACACTAAACCCATCTCCACCTCCTGCCCCAGACTCTCAGCCAGCCGGGGCAGCTGGAGCTGATTTAAGGCTGCAATAAACTGGAGGAGAGGGAGGTGGCTGGGCTTCTCCAAGGCAGGCCCTGGCCATGGGAGGCAGAATTCCGTCATGCTTCCCATTCCCTGTAACAAATCGATTCTCAATGGCTTGTTGTGGCGTGAGCACTGCGGTGCAGGCCGGCCCTGGGACATCTGGAAAGTGTTTTCTGTGAGCTGGGAAGGAGAGGTTTTGGTGCTCAGCTGAAAAGTTGTTTAAATTTAATAAAAGTTTCTGTGGAGAGAGATGGCCTCTAATGAAATCAATCTGTGGATGTTTTCCCTTTCAGGTATCACACGTGAGGAAGCTGTGGAGCTCTTAAAAAAATGTCTAGAGGAGGTGAGTTGCTGAACTGAGGCCCTGATGCTCCTGAGAAAGGAATGTTTGTTTGCATTCATTCGCTGATACTTTCCTGTTCCTCTTGTCGCGTTTCTTGCTGCCTTTGCCAGAAGGGTAATAAAGGCACTGGCCAGATGTGGAATAGCTACTGAGGAAAAGGATTTACGGGCAGTTGCGTTGCCTTTGCATGGTTCACGTCTTCCAGAACGTAAACTTGGAGCTTAATCGCTTTGCTTTACTTCTGCTTTTTGTGTGCTTAGCATAATATTGATCCAGACTTTTTCCTCTTATGTTTCTTCTGAACATTCTGCAGCATCCTTGTCACTTCTGTTGCACTTAAGCACTCTTAGAAGTATATACTAATTCTCTTCCAGCTTGTGAAGTGATACCTGAGGTAAAGCCTTGACCTTAAAGTTCATGACCAATTTTAGTGTAAACATAAGACTCCAGACATTTCAGACACCAATTGTTTTATTGTAGGAAAATAGTCTTTATCCTTGTCTTTAACAGAGTGATTTGAATGTAACATTAGGAAAAAGTGCTCTGAAGAGGTCCTGTTTGAAGTATCTTTGTGATATGTACACTTTGTGTCCAAAATTGTAGCCCACTCTGGTCTTCCTGCTTAAATGTTTTTGTTGTTAACAGGCCTGGCTATTTTGCATCTCTAACTGAGGCTTGACTAGTGTGGATCATCTTACAACAGAGAACAAACTCCCACTAATTCACTCCTGAGCAGTGAAAAAACCCACTTTAGCTCCTTAAATTTCAGGTCACTAGAACCAGGATGAAAATTTAAAGTATACACTCCTCTTTTATTTAAGCTTTGAGTGAATCTCATTCCTTCTGTCTTTTTGTCTTTGCTGAACAGCTTCAGAAACGCTTCATCCTCAACCTGACCTCCTTCAACGCCCGGTTCATTGACAAGGAGGGCATCCACGAAGTGGACAATATACCCCTTGCCAAAGTGGAGTCCTAACCCCCAAGATCTTTCTTCAGCAGTCTTCTTGTTTTGTCCTCTCTTGGGTTTTTTTTTCTATTCATTTGAAGCACACGAATAATGTACTGCAATGGGAGCTCGAATAAAGCCTGACATTTATATAGCCAGTTTTATCTTTTTATTCCTCTGATCCTTCCTGAGAGGATTTGAGTAAATTGTTCCACAGTGAAGGTGAAACTTGATTTACAGTTCATAGGGGCACATTCAGGTTATTTATCTTTCCTTATCTGAGATTTTACTGCTCTCCAAATTTCTTATTTGTGGGAAAACTGTATTTTCTAGATGACATTGTGCTGTCATCCCTCTCATCACTAAAGCTCAGCAAACCCCAGACAAGTGGTCCATGCCAAACATACAGCATCTGCTTTTATTTCTTCAAAGATGTTACCACTCTTTGCTGTATAAAATAATAATCAGGTTTTCAAAGACCTAATTTGCTTTTGACAGAGTTTTCTTTCACTTGAATTATTGATACAAAGGTTTTCAAGTAGAATGGATTTTAAAATGCACCTTTAACTCACCTGGCAATGGTTCTGTTACTGGGAAAGAGCATTCTGCTGGCACAGTGGGTTCATAACTACATTAAATAGAATTTAAATAGTATTTAAAATAGAAACTAATATATCGATTTTTCTTAATTGATGCGTCTGTACCTTTAAAAGTACATGAAAGCAGTTCAGTGAGAAATTAAACTGCTGTATTTCTCATAAATCTTTGAATTACTCTCATCTAGCTAAAGCTTTGTTTCCTTGAGAATAATCCCTGATGATCCATGTGGGCTCAAGATTCTGCCTCCCTATAAAACCCCCATTCATGGGGCAGCTTCAGATAATTATCATGTGGCTGATACTTGTGGTCTGCCCAGAAGTGATTCTTCTGAGAACAGTTTTTGGTGTGACTCCTTCCCTCCTTGAACTGGCATTAAAATTGCTCTGGGTGCTTATTTTATGTTTGAATAAGCTCAGAAAAAGAATCTTGGAAACAGGGTGGATGTGTAGAGGATTGTGGGCAGACTGATCTTTGTGTGTTGTGGTATAGCACCCAAGTTCTCAGCTGGAAAAGGTGAGTGACAGACTTAACTTGATTTGTCTAAGCTTTTTGGTCCTACCTCAGTGATGTGTTTGAGAATGTTTGTTCCTTCCCAAAAAAAAGTTGTCAGTCTTAAAGTGTTCCTGTCTTCTGGAATGGATGGGAACTGGATGAGATTGAGACTTGCTTAATGACACAGAAGAAATTTGCAGCTCCAGTGCCTTAACTCACTCCTGCCTCTTACTTAAATCTAAATCTTCCCTGGAGTCCCATCAGACTTTGTAGTTTAATTCTTCCCAGAATGAGTTTAATTACAACTGGTTTTGCTGTAATGGCTGCAGTGGCTTTTATTTAAGGCCAACGCCACAGAACTCTGAAACATTTTGCTAAAACTCACTTTATTTCTTGAAAACCTTTTAAACTTTTACACTCAGCAGTCCCCAGCCTGACAATTTCCTCTTGACAGGTCACATTTAACACGAGCAGAGTCGGAGCATTGTCATTCCACCACTGAAATCTCACCCCTTCGTGTTGCATTAATGTACTTGTTTAGCTTAATGCAGCATCTCTAATTTATTTTACCACTGATGTTGAATGTTTTTGCAGGTTTCTTGTCTCATTTCAAACTCATCACTGCAGAGGGGCTGAGCTGATGTGATTTTTTTGTCACTGCATATCAAAGCAGTGATGCCTCTCCATTGGAGGGATTCATTGTTCAGGCACCAAACTGGGGTGTGGAGCTCTTGGATGATGTGAGCCTGGCAGAGAATCTGCCTGGAGTTTTTATTGGCACCTATTTGCATGCAGGTGATTAATAAACATAAAACAATTATTCTCTGGTTGGATCCAGGTTGGAATGGAACATATGTTTTGCCCAAGGGCAGGGCCCAGGATCTGAATCCCCCATGGAAAGGAAGATCCAAGGGGTTGCATCCAAAGCCAACGGAGCAGCAACCTCAAGGAATGAATAAATACAGCCCTTGATTCCAAACCAGGAACAAAAGAGCTGGCCCATGATGAGATTGGACTGTAGCCTCTAACAAAGCAGATTTTTTGAGGACTTTCCAAGAATTTTTACTTTTTAAGGAAAAGTGTGATGCTTTTGCTGTATAACTATTTTTTTAAGTGTCTACAGTGCTGATATTTTAATTCAGAAACCAGTTTTCATTTTTGACAGTAGTACATGGGATCTGTTTGAAAAAATCAATATTTAAATTAATGAAAGAGTAGAAAACTTCTTACCTGCTTCAAGTTTAGCCCTCAAGCTTTTGAAAACCTTATTTTGCCTAGAATCCAGGAATCCCTTTTGGAAAGATTCCACTTCTCCATTTGTATTTGTCGTGACAGGCCTCTCTTTCATTAGAAATCTCTGAAATAATTGAGCACTGGAAAAAAATACTGCTCTGTACTAATTTTTGTGGTTCATATTATGAGAAATGAATGTAGTAGTCAAGGCACCGTGTTCCTGGGGCACTGTGGCCATGCTGAGCTGCTCTGCCTTGCCTTGCCTGGTAATTCTGACCATATGTTTTACTCTCAAAGCCTCAGGGCCCAAAGAGTTAACAAGGCCCTTTTTCTCGTGTTAGGTTTCCTGTTTAAGGATGGTCTTTTCCTGGGGAAAAGATCATCACCAGCTCATCTCTCCAGAGCTTGGAGTTAGCTCCAAGATCAGTTTACAGATTCTCTGTGCCTCAGGCCATGTTGGGTTGGGAGTGCTTTCCTGGAAGAGGAATGTGAGCGTAGGTGCAGCACTCACGGGGCTCTTTCTTGGTGTTAATTACACCTTTCCATGGAAGAAAATCTGTGTTTTGGGGTGGACCTCCCTGTTACCAGAAGCATTGGCCCAGAGGAGCCGACAGGGCTCAGCTCCCTTGTGGAATTGGTCTCACACAAATTTGTAATGGTGCCAGGACAGCCTAAAAGTGACTCCATGACTCCAAAGTCATCTTGAGTGAGTGAGAGCCAAGCAGGGACATCAATCAAATACTGAAATGCCTGGAAGGTGGAACTGTCTCCCATCCTGCTGTATTCACTTTTATAGGGAGCTGCTGATGAGGGGGAGCTCCCCAGGCTGATTCACCTTCCTTTCCCCAAGATTTCTGCAAGAAATCCATGGCCTTGTTCTGTTAAACCAGGAGATGCTCCAGCCCTGGGCAGGTGAATGGCCTCGAGCAGGGGCTGGGTTTCAGTGCAAACCTGAGTGTCCTCAGCAGAAATTACTGAAACTGCCCAGTAATAATAATATTAACAATAGTAATCATAATAACCAAAAATATAGAAATAAAGCATGTTTGATCAATCCTACAGCATATTCTCAGCAGTCCCTGAGTTGACTTCTGTTTGTGGTGATCAGTCACTGGCAGAAACTTTGTCACCAAATGGAGCTGTCACTTCTCAGAGTCAAGATGTGGGAGCAGAGGGGAGAGATCAGGCTGAGCTCTCCCAAGGATGTGTTTTCCTTTGCTCTTGTCTCTGGTTTTGACAGTAGGCTCCTCCAAGAGGCATTAGCCCATGCCAAGGCTGACATTAAGGATTATGCTCATAGAATTTGGTTGAGTCCATTTTCCCATCTGAAGCAGGGACAGCATAATCCTTTTGTATTAAATAACTTGGCATTTAAGGATGAAAAAACCTCTAACTTTGCTACCTGTGAAGCACTGGATGTATTTAAGAAAAAATGAATTTATCCTACTTGCAAAAAGTTTATCCTTCAAGCCATTTTTAATTCTTTCAGGGTTTAACCTTACATAGAGTTTCCATGTGTTGTTATCAGCCATCAACAGTAATTTAGTGCAGGAAATTTTCACTGATCAAGCTAAACAGACATCAGTTGTTTTAACAGATTAAAAAAAAAAAAAGCAAAATGTAAATGGTGGAGTTGAAATACACAACTTGTCTATTTTCCATGCCCTTGACTATGTTGGTTTAGATTTCTTACTGGCTGAGGACTATTAAAAAATAAGTTAGTTGTCTTGAAAATGTAAAGTGACAGTTTAAGTGTTTTGTTTCTGTGCTAATGTGCAATTAGGTCGTTATCCAATAAGCTGATTCATGTAGTTTAACTCGAGACAGCTGTGGAAGGCAGAGAAAGCCCTTTGCTGTTGGGGCATGGGGAGAGGGTGTCTAAAAGGATCTGTTTCAGAACTGCCAGGATGGTTTTTTTCCCCCTGTGTAATACAGTAAAGTAAGCAAGGTTTGTGAAAAGCTAAATTCTGCTGGTCAAATCTATAGAGAGAAAATCAAAATATGGGTGTTTCTTGGGGAGAGCTGAATGCTTCAGTTTGCCTGAAACCTTCCCCTTTGCCCAGTGCCCTGATGAGTCAGGGATGGGCTGTGGATGCCCTGTGCCTCTTTTGGCTCTGGAGAACTTTGTGGTGTAATTTTTGATCTATAAATCAGCTCTAAGACAGCCCCACAAGGTGGGGCCAACCCAATCACTGAATCCTCTGAAGTGATTTCTTCGTTGGGTGTGTTTTGATTTGGTTAAATTACCTTTTGCTCAGCAGAGTTTTCCTTAATTTTGTTAAATATTTCTCGTGTTTATGCACAAACACGAAAATTGTGGATCTCCTTGAGTTAATTTACAGCAGACAAAGGAAACTCCATCATTTTTTGTGTCAGTATTTTGGGGATTATTGGCAATATCCTGCTACTGCACCACCAAAACACCCGTGGGCTTCAGTGGTGCTTGGTCTCCTCTTGCTGAATGTTGCACTGGGAATGCAGCTGATGCCATTTCC
Organism: Drymodes brunneopygia; assembly: GCA_013400955.1. Lineage (NCBI taxonomy): Eukaryota > Metazoa > Chordata > Aves > Passeriformes > Petroicidae > Drymodes > Drymodes brunneopygia. The sequence goes on from VZTZ01012615.1 coordinate 186,352, forward strand.
TGCTCCCAAAGATTTTTGGTTTGTGGGGAGCACCTGTGTGCCTCCCCAGCTCTGGATTCAGCAGAGGGCAGTGATCTCGCATGCTGCTGCCTTCTCCCAAACTGGTTTGTCCTCTTCCTGCCTTGCAGATCACCTGGTGGTCACAGAACTCCTGGAGAGAGAGGACCAAAGCCTTGTCCAGCAGTGCCAGGTGGGATGTACAGGGTTGTTTCTTCCCTTAGAGGATGCTTATTTTATTTTTCAGAAATGTTGGACAGTTGTGCCATGAAACAGGTATTTATCCATATTTCACAAAGGAAGATAGCCAGTGACTTGCCAAAAACCCAAAAAGAGCAGCTGGAATCCAGCCTGTCCTAGTTCATCCAAGCACAGACAAGTAGGAGTGTGAAGTTAAGGTAAATCTTCAGGTTTTTTTAGGATAACACAATTCTCCCTTGCAGAGCTGCTCTGGACATTCACTGCTGTGAGGATGCTCACAGGATTTTATCAGCAGCTGTGCCAGGCAGGAAAACCTCCAGCACCACATGATACTGTTTTCAAAGGATTTTCTGTGATCCCACAGTAAAATTTGCTGAAGAAAAAAAAAATCAGGAAAAGTCTGCAATGGCTGGTTTGGAATGTGGGATATCACAAGCCACTCATTTGCTCCTTCCCGACAAGCCTGCAGTGTGCTGAGGCTGTGGCTCAGGGGTGGCATTATGGGCCTGGCTGGAGCAGAAAATGCACTTGTCTGTGTAATTAAAATGTCCCCAGTTGGATTATATGGGAATCAGAAACTTTCAAGTACATAGCCAGACTCTGACATGGGAATTAGGAAAACATTGCCAAAGCTGTCAGCTCATTTGGTGGTTTTCCTCTTTTTTTGAACAGCAGTTTCTTGTATCTTTGAAACTTTTGTTCCTGGGCAAGGCTTGAGTTCGGGATATGAAAGGATTTCCAGGGTTTACTTATTCCTTATTTTCTCTGACTTAAAATCATATGGTTCAAACCTGTTTCTCTTTTTTCTTTTTTATTTTTTGGTAATCATCCTTAAACTCACATCGTTGTTAGTAAGCACCCTCAAGAAGGAAAGAATTAAAACAGGGTTTTTATTGAATTTGTCTTACAGTGTTCATTCAACCCACATGAGAAACCTGCCCAGAGCATCACACTGGGGGCTTTTCTTGGGCACATCTGATATTCCAAGGTTTTTGTGTTGGTTTTTGCCTCAGGATTGATGGCCTGTGCTGTGCTGAACCAGGGGAAGGCTGATTGTGTGAGCTCCATGTCCCATGTTTACATAAGCCAGGAAAGATTTGAGGTTGACCCTTCCTGATGTGTTTAGGAGCTGTGAAGCCACACAGTCACAGTTTTGGTTTTGGTTTCCATGTTGGCTCCAGAATTTACAGGGTACTAAAGCAAAAGGTTCTTTATGTTCAAAAGCTGTGAAAAAGCTTATTAACACATGGAATTAATAGAAAACATTTTTGACCCAAGCTGAGCTGAACAGAGCTATTTTTCCTCACAGGATTTGCTGAATTACTCCTTGGCTCAGCAGGTTCAAAGGCACTGACAACTTTTTTTAGGAATACTTTAAAACAAGAACATTCCTTAATTTTTTTAGCATTTTCTGCTTTACCAGGTAAGATTTTTGTATTCTCTAAATGGTCCATACTCCAAATGTTCTCAAAGATCCTCCATAGGGTTTTCCCATCTCTCTGGCCTTGCTCACTTTCTTGGGGAGAGCTGAATGCTTCAGTTTGCCTGAAACCTTCCCCTTTGCCCAGTGCCCTGATGAGTCAGGGATGGGCTGTGGATGCCCTGTGCCTCTTTTGGCTCTGGAGAACTTTGGAGAAGTGTTTTTTTAGAAGTTTTGTGCCAAACCTCATCTTCCTCACAAAGAGAACCTGAACGGGGCCAAGTCAGGGTTGTCTGTGCTGCAGGATTGGTCTCATCTCTCCTGGTGATTACTGTGTGCTCCTGGAGGATCCCTGTGATGACCAAATTAGCAGGAAACTCCAAAAGCCATAATCTGTAATATATAATATATAATGTGCTGCTGCCATATATGACAGGGCTGGGAGAGGATATGAAATGAAAATGGGTCAGGAGTGGGAGGCCTGGGCTGAAACAATTCCCTGTGGTGCCAGGGTCCATTTAAGAGGCAAAGCAGCAGCACATTACCAAGAGGGTGTAAGAAAGGTTGTTTTCATGGTCCAAACTGAGCAAACTGGCCTTTCCACCAGCCTCCTCCTCCTCAGCAGTGCTTGCATTTGATGTGCCCTCCCTCCCTGCTGGAATGCTTTTGCAGGCAGTGAAGTAGAACAGAGATTCTTGAAGGAGACAGTTTTTTATCATTGGAAATAAAATTATAAATGTATGGATTATATCTTTGAAAAAGACTGTTGAAACGAATTTGGGGATTTTTTTGTAATTATGGTGCTAGAGTTGATTTATCTGGGTTTGAATCCCAACTGTTTCCTAAACTCCCCAAGTCCCTTCAGCTCTTTATGTCACATCTGTTTTTAGTGAGACGCAGGTAACTGTTTCCTTTGTAAACTTATCTACTGAAATAGAAATTTGCTGGTAAGATGTTTCAGCACAGGGTCTGATACAATGAAGATTTGATGTTCGATGGCACAACAAGGTACAGTGGGAACATAAACATAACCCTGAAACAGAGACAGGTATTTGGACTGGATAAAATGTTTTCATAGGAAATGCTCCTTTTTAAAAAAATATTTGCTGCATGCTGAGAAAAAAAATTCTCCCTGGAAAAGAAACATCCCTGGAAGGTCCAATCTGCACAGAATCTGGTCAGAATTCCATGTAACTGCCAATGAGGTTTTCAACACCTGGTGAAATTCTCGTAACTCTTGAATAAAGGCACTCGGCATTTCAGCTACTGATGTTCTGAATCTCATCCAGTTAAAGAATCCATGGATCCACTTTGATCAGGTCTGTGACAGAGGAGAGGTTTGGCTGGAAGACCTTGAGTGTCTGATGGGGAGAATGTGATTTACTTACAGCACGTGTTTAAGGGTAAAGAAATCCAAGATGCCTTTGCAGAATGAGCTGAAACTTCTCTGTTGTGTGAGATAATAAACAGAATTACAGAGAACACGTGGAATTTTGGGACAGAGGATGATGATGATGGACCAGTTATTTTTTGTTGGGTGCAAGTCATTCAGTCACACCAAGAAAATGCTGCCACTGGGGGATTTTTTTTGTGAATTTAAGGCTCAGAACAGTGGAAAAACTCAAGAAGAATTCAAGGCACTTCTGCACAGCAGAGCCATTGTCAGGTGAGAAGCTGCAGCATCCAGGTACATCTTGAGGTGCTGCAGAACTTCTTGGCTTGGAGCAATAAATTGATTTTTCTCTGAACTCATTTCACACACCAAAAAAGCTGAGTTGTCTTCATTTAACGTTTTCTTTGGCTATAACCTTTGCTACTAAAACAAAGCTATCCTGATGAGAAATCCCTCTGGATCTTCAATATTTTAGCCCTTTCTCTGCTGAAAATAATCAAATTAGAAGCATCTGGAGGTGTCAGGATAAAAAATACAAAGGATCCATCCAGAACTTCACTGCCATCATTTTTCCTGCCTTAGAAAGGTTCAGCACCACAATCACAGGGACAAAGCCCAGGTGGATGTTCAATGTCTGGAATTATTATTGCTATTTGTGATGTCCTATTGGAAATGCTCAAGTGGCCACAGTGGGAATTCTTTTCCCTATAAAGGAGGTGAGGCAGGAAGACCAAAGTGCTACCTTGTGGTTCAATGTGGCCACTTTCTGGGTGATGGCTGGGTCAGACTCTCTCTGCCAGCTCTGTTTGGATAATGAAGGCTCCACATCTTGCACCTGGACAGGGAGAGCAGGGCCTACATCAATAATCTCAGGAGCATCGTGCCACCCTCCCAAATAACATTTATTTTACTGCCTGACTTGAAAACATTTCCAGTGTGGGTGTTTTGATTCAGTTGCACCACCAGGAAAAACTTCCCTGGCTCGCAGTGGCTCCTTGGATTCCTCATGTAAAGTTGGGAATTTAATGGACTCTGCTGTAGGAAGGAATGCATTAACTACAGGTCAGCAAACTCTGGTTATTGGGTTGTTTCACACCAAGAGCTGTTATTACCCTGCTGCTTTTAAGGTGCCTGCTTAAAGGTGATTATTTAGTCTGTCCAAAGCCGTGTGGAATTTCAGCACAGCCTCTGCTCCCTGGCGTTAATGATGCAGCACAGTCACAGCTCCGTGTTCCCCTTGGTTTGCCCTTGGGACAGCTGACTCTGAGGGACTGAAGAGTTTCTCTTAATGTTCTTTTTCTTTTTCACTTGTCCAGGATTGGCATGTGGTTTCCCTGGATTTGTCATTCATTCAAAGTTGATTCAAAAAAGATTTTTTTTGTCTCGATTTCCCTTTAGAATTGAAATTCTGGCATGTTCCGTAACAAGCGTAGAAACCCCGAGCCTGGGTCTATTTTTACTCTTTGACACAATCCTATGTATTTTCCCACGATGAGATTTGTAATCAGTGTGGGAATTTCTACCAGGGTTGAGCCTGGAATTGTGTAAAATGTTTTTTTTCCTCTTAGGATGGAAAGGGAGAGGACATGTCAGGGTTTGGCCTTGTTTGACAGTGAGCTGGGAGGGGACTCCAGTACAAACAAGAATTGGCCTGGCACAACCCCTGATTCTTCTGAAGTGTCTCTGTGGGCCTGCAGGATTGAGGGTGTCCAAAATTTTGGGAAGTCTTGATGCTTTGAGAAAGTTGCTCCTGTTTGACGTGTCCAGTGCTCATCTTGAGCATCTGTGGTGGAATCAACCAGTGAATCCAAATCATGCAACTTCCTCCCACTCACAGGTCGTTGGAGGTGTCCTGGCCTTTCAGGCACCAGACTGTTCCTCATAAAACATTCCAAAGACTTGCAGGTACCCAAAAAGGAAAATGAAGAGGGAGGTATTTTCCACCCCATGGATGTGGGGTGTAATTACTGGAGGCAGATCCTGATTCTCTGTCTGCGTTGCTCATCCGTGCTGTGTCTAAGAATTCCTTGATATTCAAAGTGCCCCAACCAAGCCAGGTTTGCATAATGTGATTAAATTAGGAAATGATATTTCATGCCTGACTATTACAGTGTGCACACACACACACACAGTTTCATCCTGTGTTGAGCGTCGCTTGCTCTGCTCTGATACCGTGCACCAGAGGATGTCTGCAAATGGAATTATTTCAGGATAGTTATCCTAAATAACCCCATGTAGGAAACCTGTATTGTAGCACAAAAGCACCTTACTCTCCTTTATCATAATCCATTTAAATGTGGATTATGCTGATGCAGAACAGGGCACTCCTACTTTGGAATAATTTTAAATAGGAATAGTTTTTGTGCTTTTGGCTCACACCCTGCATTATCCAAACTGGCTTTGAAGTGTAAACAAGCCTCTGATGTGTCTGTAGTATTTCCATTTTGCTCCCTGCCTCCTCCTTGTTTCTTGGCTCTTCCTTTGGGAAGGTCCAGAGCAAAACCAGACCTGCAGAGCCCGTCATTTAGGTCTTTGCTTTCACAAACCTCATACCAAGGGACGTTTCCAATCCAATTCCCAATTTAAATGCCTCCCTAAGCTTTGAAGGGAATATTTAAATACAAGTTCCTGACGCTGAGCCATCCCCACAGATTATATTAGGACACTAAATGTTTCCTTTCACACTTTCCTGAAACAGAGGTTTGTGTTTCAAGCCTCCTGTGGTCTCTTTGGGGGCTGTTTGGGGTTTTTCCTCTTACCGTCAGCCTGTTCTGCACCTTCAGAGAAACCTGTGGGATGCAGCTCTGGGAAGGGTCCAATGCAGGTAGTGCTGCCATGGCTCAGTCCCATTCCAGCTGCTCAGCCTCTGGCTGTGAGGAGCAATGGATGTGTAGGGAAGACAGCAAGGAGGTTCCCTAAAATCACCCTCTTCCATTGTATCAAAAGCCATTTTTACATCTGTTCCCATGAAAAGTCACAGCTTCTTACCTGAGGCAAGTAAGTCTTACTTAAACCTGCTTCCTGACCATTTCATGGCTGTCCTGTCTCTTGTTTTGGTGTCATCTTTGCCTGATTGTGTTCTTTTGTCCCACAGTTTTCCACACCTCTGTTACATACCGTTCCTGTGCTTCCCCCTGCAGCTCCAGCCCTTGGTCCTGTGTTCCCCATGGATTTACCAGCTGGATTTTACCAGGTCTGTAAGTGCCATTCAGGACAGAGCAACACAGGGCAAAAGCACACAGCTGTCATGCACCATAATCTGTTTTTTTGCTTTGTTAATCCTTATTCTGACCATTCCCACCGTGTTTATTTCTAAACTCTGGGACTACAAGGTGCTGGTGCAGAGCTCCTGGTGACGCCACGAACACAACTAATTTGGAGCTTCATTGCCTGGAGATCAGTGGGGCTGTTTTATCTTCTGTTTCATCACTGATACCATGAGGTCCTTCTGCAGCTCTTCACAGACAGGTTTAGATTTGACTACCCTGAGTAGTTCTGAAACATCAGCAAACTCAGTCATCTCCACTGGCGCCAGCTGGCTCTGCGTGAGGGCTGGGGACACCGGGCAGGAACACCAGCTTCTGTCACCCCCTGAGCTCTGTGTGTGGCATCACTCAACCCCCAGCCATGAAACTCAAGAATTCTTTCTTAAATCAATGCAATTTTATATAATTTCCATATAATTAAACGATATAAACCCTTTTATGATACAACCACAGAGGCGAAGGATCCTTCTCACAAAGACGATGGAGGTGCTTTCTTCAAATAAAAAGAGGTTTATTAAGAGAATGAGAATGACATGGTAGTGTGGGTGTTGAACATCTATTGCAGCATTAAGAGAAACAACAGCAAGTACAAAATCCTGCAGAGCTTCTAGAGTCATCATCATCACAGCCTAGCTTGTCCATGCTACAGTTTGGTGGATCCAAAACTTCATTCCCATTTCTAATGGCAGAAAATCCAAAGATTTTCATCTTTCAAAAGAAAAAAACCCAACCCAAAACAAACAAACAAACGAACAAAAAAAAGGCAAAACAAAAAACCCAACTCAGTTTGATATAAATAACTTGCACTGGACATTTTAAAACTTTCAGATTTTAATTACACATAAATAAATATATACAGATTTAGAACAGTTCAGTTTGGCCTGGTTCAAGTTCTGCTCCTTGTGCTTTATTTATTAGTATTATTACTAATTTTAGATGGGTGTGTGCTGTTATCTGTAGGTTGTGGAGTTTTATTTAGTCCTGGGTTTAACTTCACCTGCTTAATACCCAGCTGGGAGGGCAGCAGTCAGGAGGGCTCCCCTCGATCCTGCCCTGGGTGGTTGTTCCTCCCTCATGCCGTGGCTTGGGGCTCCTCAGCCCACTGGAAAATCCACAATGAGTCTCAGTTTGAAGCTGTAAACAAAGCCTGGACCTGCTTTAAATCCACAGCAGTTCTGCCAGCGATTTCCCTTGGCCTGGCATCAGGGCTGGGCTGTGGGTGGGGAAATGGGAAGCTTTCCTGTGTGTTTGCCTCAAAACCAGTGGATAAATCCAGGTAGAGCCAGGGCTCCATCCCCTTAACCTCGGCTGCTCCTGCTCTGGGTCTTGCTCTGATGAGGCTTTTGCTCTTTTCCTCTCAGTTTTTCAGTTGGAACAAATTCCTGGAGCACGACAGGATTTCACTATGGGTTTTTTAAAAAGCAAAATAAAATCAAATTGCACATGACTTGGCTTCCT
>VZTZ01012615.1:194152-263658 GCA_013400955.1 Drymodes brunneopygia
AAGCCATCAGCCTGGCTTCTCTCAATCTCACTACGTTCATTAGCACTGTTTTCTTCTTAAATTCTTTAAGTCTTCTCATTTTTCCTGTCTCTTCTTCGCCTGCTTCACGAGTTTCCTCACACGTTCGAACTCAGCAGTTCAGAAAACAGTGCTCTGGGTCATCCTTCCCCCTGGAGCCGCCGCTGGTGCCCGGGGGAAGCTCCCACCGGGGGAGGCAGCGCTGTTATTTCCGATGCTTCACCTCTTTGTCTGACGCTTTGGAGTCGCCGGTCGTGTGCCCGTTCCCTGTGCTGTTCATGAATATTTTATCCAGCCCCTTGAGGGACTCCACCAGGTAGTTCTGGAAGGCGGTGAGGGCGGCGCAGATGGCCGGGCCCCCGAAGCCGTGGGTGATGAGGCTGAAATGAGTCAAACAGCTCTGCACTCCGGGCTCCAGGATGAGCGAGGGGCGGCTGTTCCCCAGCGGAGAGCGGTCCTGGGCTATCAGGTCAGCAAATTCCTTGCAAATTTGCCTGAAAGAGAGAGGTTTGGTCACTGTAATGCACGTGGAGAGCTGCAGGACACGGTCATAGAATCATAGAATGGTTTGGGTTGGAAGGGACTAAAAGATCATCCAGTTCCAACCCCTCTGGTGTGGACACCAGGTTGCTTAGAGCTTCATCCACCTGGCATTAAACTCTTTCAGGGATGGGGCATCCACAATTTCTATCAGTGTATTTTGGGGTTCTTTTCCTGCTCCTTGCCCTAACAGCCACCTCGCCAGTGGGAGCTTTTGACTCCAGCCTGGGGAAAGCCCAAGTGCAGAATTGGAGCCACTGTTGCTGCTCCTGCTTTGAAAGGGCACATGAGACAGTACCAAAATGCTCTCCAGGGCTGGGTTACCCTGTCCCATGCAGGAGCAAACCCTTCAATCCCTGCAGGCCATTCCGCCTGCTGGACACCTCCCTGCAGGGTGAGCCCATCTCTTCCCTGCCAAAGAATAAAGTTTGGGGGCTAATGCTGCCCTCCCAGGCTGCAGATACCAAATGCACTGGTGGCTCGTTGCCCTCTGTACTCACTTGGTAGCCAGCAGCATGTTTTTCCTGGTGTGGAGCTCCGTGGGGTCGGAGTGCTGCCGGCACAGGTACTCGGCCGCCGCCTTGGCCGGGAACTCCGTCTCGCAGACGTAGCCAAAGTCCCGAGCTAGGTGAATGGCTTCACCTGTGAGCAGGACAGAGAACATCAGCACTGTGCCACCACCAGTGTGGCAGGGAACTGGGAACTGGGAACTTCTGTAGCAGCTTCAGCCACAGAATCACAGAATCACCAGGTTGGAAGAGACCTTTAAGATCGTCCAGTCCAACCCATGCCCTAACACCTCAACTAAACCCTGGCACTGAGTGCCACATCACTGTTGGGGCTCAGTTCAGGTGGGATTGGGAACTTTCCCTGTCTCAGTGGTCACCCAAGAGCTCTTCTCACCTTCATCTTTTGCTGCTGGAACACCACTGAGTTTCTTACTCTCATATGTAAAGCAATTAAGATGCATGGGCCAAATGAGCCGGTGCCAGCTCTAAAGAGCAGCTGGATCCTTCCTTTACTGCCTTTTACATGAGCAACAAAACAGTGCTGCCCTTGGAGCAGGGTGAGGTGTGACTCTGGGCACCTGCTCCAAAAAGAAGAATAGCAGAGGCATTTCTTCCTGGGAACATCCCCTGCTGCATCTTTCCCTGCTTCTTCCCAAATTTCCTGCTTGGCCTCTCCGAATTGAGAAGAGATTGAAAGGGAGACTGGAGGGTCAAAGAGTGACCTCAGCCCCGTGACTGCTGGACAAGGCAGGGCAGGAGGAAGGGGCAGGAGGAAGGGGGTTCCATCCCCCACAGTGCCCGGGGGCCCTTGGGCTGGACGTGCAGGCAGCGTATCCATCACCCCGTGGAAATGCCCACCCATTGATGGAATTGATCCATCTCCAGGCGTCCCCGTGGAAATAATCAGAGCTGATGGCAATTGATCATGCCCAACACCCGAAATCCCGGGTTGGGCAGGCAGAGCTAATTTGCCTTGCCCCCCTGCTGCTCACACGTATGAGGCCATCCATCCTAACAGCATTAACCCAGATCCCATCCCAGCCTGCCCGGCTCCCGGAGCTCAGTCTGTGCACTCCTGTCACAGGGAAGTGACTCTGCTTCCTACATAACAACAGTCCTTTCCACTTCATCTCCTCCAAAGAGCAAATAAGGTAAACCTAAAGAATCAGAAATGCAGTTGTTTGTGTATTAAAAAACAGTCAGAAATGAGCAAGTGCTGGAAAACTGTTACTGGGATAATAAAAAAGAGCTGAGTGACCTCATGGTCAGAGCCAGGGCTGGAGCCAGGATTTATTTCCTCCATGAGTGTTTGAGTGGCTGCACATTTTAATTTTCTTTAAAGGCAATTTGGCTGCTGGATTAGGGAAGTGTCAGGGGGAACAGGACACTCTGACTTTGGTGTTGAAGCCACATTGAGCCAGACCCTGAGAAGGAGAAGCTGCAGGAGCCATGGTGAGCAGAGGGGCAGCAAGAGCCTGGCTGAGGGCACACCTCCTTCTAAGAGCATAGGGATGTTTCTGGAGTGGAAATACAGCCCTGCTTCTCCCCTGGGTCCAGGCTGGAGCTGCTCTCATGGTGCACTTGCCCAAGAGAGGGTGAGTGCTTGGTGTACATGGTGAGGACTCCCAAGGGAGCTGTTTCCACCTGGTGCTCCCTGGGCTCTCCAGGAACATCCTCCCCATCTGTGTAAGTGACTATGGGTCAGTGCCAAAAAAATATTTCATTAGCACTCAAAACCCCATTCATTGGCTCTTTTAAATAATTAGACATCAGGAAGGCAGAGGGGAGAAAACAGATTAAGTCAAGACATCCAATGTTTAGGAAAGAGTGGCACAAGCCAATTTATATGTGCTGGATGATGGCAGTCCAGCAGCACCTTCCTCTGGGTGGAACATCCCCAGGTTCCATCACAATTACAAGCAGGAGGAAATTATATCCATCAAACACACATGGCACCACTCCTTTTTACTCTGAGCTAGGGAGCAGGAACTTGAACATCAGCAGCCACTTGAAATCAAACTGTACATTTCTTCCTTCTTTTCTTTCCCTCATTCTTTTCTTTCTTTTCTTTTCATGGAAATCAGCCTTTCATTCAGCACGAACCAACTGCCCTGGGTAACAACCTCCGCCTAATGAAGCGGGTCATTTAATTTGCTGGCGACAATGGGGATGATTTTCTATTCAGGATCCGAAGGCAGCTGCCTGCACCGCGCCGGGCACGGACACAATGGATTCCTGAGCTCACAGGGAGGCAGAGCTGTCATTCCATTTGTTTGCATCCCCGCGTGCTTTTCTGCCGGGACGCAGAGGCAACATCATCATTTCCATGGTGGAGGGAAGTAGGAGGGGAGGAAGTAACCGAGTTAGGCAGGGGCACCTCACATGTCTGGGCAGGCTCTGCCTGCCAGGGCAGCACCTTTTCCATAGCTCTGAGGGCGGCTGCCACACACCTGAGCTCCACCTGCAAAACCTCCGAGCGGTTTGACATCTCCTTGGTGTCTCACTCATTTCCTGGAGGAGGGAACGACTTGGATATGGGGCATTTCCTTCGGACTGAGGTCAGAAGCACCAGAGCTGTGCCCTAGGTGGGCTCACAAGGCTGTAAAACAGCTGGGAAATTCTTGGCAGCTTTATTCAGGTTATTTTTCTGTTTGGTCTCTGTGAGCCAACTATTTGAAACAGCTCATAGAAATGAGGGATACCCTGAGCTCCAGCCAGAAGGATGCTCACAGTCCCACTCAGCATCCATGGTGGATTGGGTCTTTTTTTTTTAGCCTTTTCCATGGGCTACATCTGATCCAACAGAAATGGCTGAGTTTTGGAAAACAGACATAGAACCATTGAGTTCTAGAATGGTTTTGGTTGGAAGAGACCTTAAAGATCATGCAGTTCCAACCTCCTACCACAGGCAGGGCCACCATGCTCGGACATTTTCTTGGACTTTTGCTGTCTTGGTTCCATTTGAGTTCTGCCTTCCCAAGTTCATTTTAAAGGGCACATTCTTGAATCAGTGTGGAGACTTACACAGGGACACTCCCTTGCTCATTCAGTGGTCACCACTCCATATTTTAAGTGTTCTGGTTTGTGGAAAGCTGGAAATTAAGGGGGTGGAAGTTTCAGCACTCCACCCTCCACGGAAGCAGGGAGAGACTCTTACCTTCCACGAGGGATGTGAGCAGGGTGACATTGGCAGCTTTGCGCCTTCCTGCAGGTAGATTTAGCCCAATTTTCTCTAACCTTTCCCTTAAACATCGACCCCCATTTTTCGATTTGGCTCTGAAAAGAGAAAACAAAGAGACAAAATAAATTCCTGTGCAATTCACGCTAAAATAACCATAATCCTAGTTTAAGCTTTGAGGTTTGAAAAGAAAGAAGAAAAAGCAATAAAAACACTATTCCTTAATGTACCACATGCCAGGATCTCTCATCTCTTTTTACCTGAGAGGTAAGAGCTGCACACAGATCTCGGGGCTCTTGGAGCAGCTTACCTGCGGAGGACCCCGCCGAGGAGAGAGGCGTTGAGACACTCGGGGGGTGAGAGCCTCCTCTGCACCTCCCCGACCGTCACCTTGTACTTGGAGGTGGAGCTGAGGAGGGAGAGGCGGCCGGGCACGGAGCAGAAAACCTCGTTGGGATTCGTGACCCCTCCGATCAGGCCGTCTTTGTTCATGGACAGGGTGGAGATGGTGGTGCCGTTGGCCTTCGAGGGGATGGGCACTGGAGACAAGGAACAGGGAGAGAAGAGGAGACCATGGCTGAGAGACCCAGACTCTCCAGGCAGCTCTCCAGCACAATCCTCCCCGGACAGCAGCACGGCTGCTGGGATGTCTCATTAGTTCCTCATTTTCCTCACTGAGAGAAGCGAGGTGGGGTGATGAAACTAAACTAAGTAAAGGTTAAAGGAAAGGAAGAAGCCTGGACACTGCGTTCCCACACGTCCCAGCCCAGCTGTAATTAAAGCCAAGGTTTGGGCTGATGCTGGAAGGCTGAGGATTGTCTGAAGCATCACTGGCTGGACCTGTGACCAGCTGCCCTCCCTGTCCCCTCTGGGTGCTTCTGGAGGTGGGTGGTCAGGCAAAAAGTGGCTGGTCCCGCTGGCCAGGATGCCAATCCCATCTGGGATTGTGGATTGTGGCTGCAGCCCAGCTCTGTGCCAGCACACACTGCATCCCACCAGGCAGGATCAACCCCCTGAGCCAACACCTCCATTCCCTGCCCCAAACCCAGGAGCTGCTGGGCTGGCCCAGAGCTGAGCTTCCATTCTGTGCCCACAGGAACCAGGGGGAAGAGTTTCTTTGCCTTCAGCTCTGGGATTAGCCCCACAACAAGCAGCAGCCCTAAACTTTCATCATCCCTGGCTTAAAGGAAGCTTGAGAAGATCAAACCCAATTAATCCGGCACAAACTTCCCTTTGCTTAATGGGTAAAAGTCAATTAACACAAGGTTGGGCAGGCACTGGTGACTGCAGCATCTCATTGGGCCCACGGCATCACACCGGGGCAAAGGGGCTCAGTTTTCCCATTTGTCATTCTGTAAAAAACCTTCTTAGACGCAATAATGGTTTGTAATTTAAAACTGTGGCTGAGATTTGTGCCGAATCTCTTTGGCTTTTATGCTCTGAAATTAATAACTAATTTAACTCGGGGGGGGGGGGGGGGGAAGCAGATTTCGAAAGAATCCAAAGATCATTTCAGCCCTGGCATTCTTTGTGGTTCCTCAGGAATGACTGTCCCACTGTCAGATGGTTCCTGCAAGTAACACAGCAGCAAATGCCGTGGTTTAGAAAGGAAATACAAAGGCCCAAAATGAAACAGAAGCCCCAGGATTAATTGGGGAGGGCACACGGACTGGACCTATGAGGAGGCGCTTACAGTCGGCATATTGTAAATCCAGCTCAATGCCTTGCTAGCATGGCAATAAAAATCAGCACATGCTACATAAAAATGACTCATGTTTTAAGACTAAGGGATGAATGGAAAGGAGCTGAAGGACATGGAGCTTCCTCCCAGCATGAAACTTGCCCAAAGTCAGGGAGCAAAGGGTGGGATGCACCAGTGCCCTGCTGGAGCCAGCTGCGGTCGGTGTTTGCCATGACTGAGGTTGGCTCAGGGCAGAACAAACACAGGAACATCCCCGTGAGACCTAGGAAATGAGGACTATTTCCAGGAAGGAGCAACTTCAAAGCCTTCTTCCACAGTCCCAGAGCAGGTTAGGTTAGTCTCTAGGGGATTCCTTAAAATCAAAAAGTCAGAGTGTGGTTTGCAAATATCCGTGCAGCGCTGCCGAGGCGTGCGGCCCTGCAGGGTCCCAGTGATGGGGTTCTGCTGCAGAAAGGGCCACCCCAAACCAAACCCCCCTGGGGAGCAGGTGTTGTTTGGAGTACTGTGTGAAGAGCTGTGCACTCTGTGATGTGGATTCTATTTGGATCCATCTGTGCATGCCTGCCATCATGCCGTGGCTGCGCTCAGGCCGCATGCGTGGCCGGGGACCCGCGCACACCCGAGGGACAGCAGAGCCATGCAGGGACAGGGATCGTGCCTCACCACACATCCACGGGGCACGGGGAGGAGGCAAACCCAGCTGGCACCACCAGAGCCTATGGAAAACTGGGCTGGAGAAAGGTGGGATACAGCTCTGTGTTTGCCAGAAGCCCCACAGGCAGTGACAGGGAGGCACGGATGATGTCAATGGGCAGCATGGAGACACAACACTTGGGTAACACGTACTGGGGTTTTTAGGAATGATGCTACTGTCAGAAACAAAGCCCTGGAAAGCTGTGCCCTGGAGCTGACTGCCATGAAGGGAAAAGCCCAGCACGGCTGGGTCAGCCCAGCTCAGTTCCACAAAGCAAACCAGGCAGGCACCAGCGTGGATTTTGGCATTGCCCTTCTGCCTCAAAGCCTCAGCCAAGGCCACAGCCCCGTCACTTTGGGCACGTGCAGGTGTGGGACAGGGTGTCTGTGTCACGCAGAGCTCGTGCCCGCAGGGGACACATGGGGTGTGAGGGAGGGATGGAGGGGTGGCAGCACTGGGAGCTGAGCTGGGCCCTGGAGTCCTGCAGCAGTGCTTCATCCATCAGACAGCATTGCCTCAACACAACAAGAATAAACAAAGCCACATTCGCCATTAATCACGAATTATTGTTATTGAGCCTCACCTGCTGCTGTTTGCCTGGTCTGATCTGCAGCTTGTTTGCCCATAAACATGCTGCAGGAGGGAGACAAGCTACCATTAAAGCCTGACAGCTTTGTTTCCTTGGCTTTTGGGGAACCAAAATTGTCTCTTGTCATCTGAGTAAACCAAAAGTCCCCCTCGATCTTCAGTTGCTGCTTTCCTGTTCCCGCAAGCAGCAGGTGATCGGAGCACCTGAGCCAGCCTGCAGACAAGAAGGAAGCGTGAGAGCGGTGCGGGCAGCCCAACGCCCCCGAGCCCCTCTTTCCTCCTCACAGGACACCAACCCAGCCAGGGAGCGCTCGCTGCTGCTCCCACAGCCTCGTGCCCGGGTCTCGTCCCGGTTACGGCGCAGAGAAGCGACCCTTTGGAGCAGAGATGGGCTCTGCACGATGAGGTTGGAGGCACTGAACTCAGGGGGGCCTGCAGTGTCACTGTCCCCAAGTGAAGGAGCAGCCAGGCACAGCGAGGACCTGAGACCCACATGGTGCTTTGCAGCTGGGGGTAGAAATGTCACATCGTGTCACTGCACTCGGCACCCCTTCTGAGGTCCTGTGGGATCAGCCAGAGGAGACACAGGTTTTTGGCAGAGTAGGACATCACCTTCCCCACAGTGACCCAGCTCTCTCCCTGCTTGTCCCCCTGGCAGGGGCTTGGGCAGGCTCAGGTCCCACTCCTGGCTGTGCAGGATGGGATTCTCAGCAGAAATACAACCCAGGGATGCTCAAGCACACAGTGACCAACACACTACAAAGGCTGATGAGGGAAGGGTTGGATGCTGGTGCCCAGGAAAGTGCCCCTCCAGTTCTGCCTGGTGAGTGGGATGGGATCCCCCTGGATCACCCCAGCCCACCTCAGGAAGCTGTAAATGGCAGAACACAAGTGGAAGCTTGGGTTGATTCAGCTAAAGAAAGGGGAAGAAGACCTTTAGCAACGGCTCAGAGCACTCATGGGGAATGCAAGGTCCCCTTCTCTTTGTTATCTGTTCTGTTAATAAATAAAAATTCTAAAATAATTTTTGTTTATCAAATAAAACTTGATAAATATTTATCAGTTATTATTTATTGATGCTTGGTTGCTCCACTCTGTCCTCCTAAATTTTTTTTGCTCTTTCCTTAAACTGCCTGGCATTCCTGAGACAGTTTTTCCAATGGAAGTGTTGTTTGTTCAGATTAACCCTGCTACTTCTAAATCAGCAAATCCAGGTGAGCTGCAGATTTCACAAGCTAAAGTCCCCGTGAAGCATTTTGACCTGCCCTGGGGATGCTGCAGGTGGGCTGGACACAGGTAAGCACAGGTCAGAGGGGGCAGATCTGAAAGGGAAAACAGATTTTGGAATAAGGTTGTGCTGGCAGAGCTCAAAGGGCTTCACGCGTTGCTGATCCTCAGCCTGGTGCTGCTACAGCCACCAAAGCCATTAACTCACTCCTGACTCAAGGCAGCTCCTCAGTGCACCTGGGGAAAACTGAGGCACAGAGCAAGTTAAATGATTTACCAAAGCTCAGGTACATGGGCATGATCTGTGTGTGTGCAATTCCAGTCTGTGGGAATGCCTTTCTGAGCAATCCAGGCTTCAGCTATTGCCCAGGTGCTGGGAAGTGCTGTGCTACAGGCTGCTTACACCCAGCCTCTGTTTCCAAAGCTTTGGATTTTCTGTGGGAAGCTGTGAAATCGAGCTGTTTGTCACCTCGTCGTACCGGCTCCTGGTGCTGTGGTGATTTGGAGAAGGGCAGCGGGGCAGTAACAGGCACACAGCAGCATCTTGCTGAGTGTGGGAAGGGAAACGATCCTCATTTCTTCTGTTCACCTCACAGGAAGTGTTTCCATCAGACTCAGCCTCTCACTCAGCCTTGAGTCTCACAGGGCAGGTGCCACTTGCAATCCATCGTGTTCCAGGTGTGTGTGAGCAGCAGTGGAGAGACCCAAACTCCCATGTGAGTCGCTTGCCTCCGTGCTTGGAACAGGCACACATGGCTTCATCTTCTCCATGAACCACCAGGTTTGTGATCTCTCATCTGAGGAGCCTTTTGTGTTGAATCAGCTCTGGTTTGTCTTTTAAACATACCCTGGTGGAACTGTCAGATGATGAACCCCCACAACTGCATTTGTTGAGGCTCAAAAAACCCTGATGCAGGGAGAGAGTGATTTCAAACAAGTTCTGGTGTCCAAAACCACCAAAGGCTTCATCCCTTGACTTCCCTGAGCTGGAGAACACCCTGCCTGCCTGGGGTTATCTCCTTGTGTCTGGCACAGCCAGTGTGGAATTGTGTTATGACACAGGGTAAGTCACTATCCCAGTTTGGGCTTGACTGTCTCCAGCAACAAATTGCAGATAATAACATAATAATCTCTACCTGGGAGGGATGCTGTGATACCCAATTAAAACTTGCCAAGCAATCTCTGGTGAGAGATTTCTCCAGATGAAGAGTCCTTGGATGTTGAATGTAGCCAGGAGGAGCTGGTCCAGCGCCTGACACAGGATGTGGTGATGCCCCTTGGAGCAGACAGGCAGTGGAAAGGCAATTCCCATGAACAACAGGAGTCCCGATACCTCCAGCCTTGCTGCAGGTGGGGTGGGATGTCACAGCCTTGTCGCCCTGAGGGTTTTTCAGGAGACAGCCGGGAGAAGGATATAAACAAGGCTGAATGGATTGCTGGGCTGTGAATCCAGTGGATGGAGTGAGGAACCTCATGTCTTCAAAGTATCCCAAAAAAAAGCATCAAGTTTCTGCCACTTCTGTACTGCCTTGCAGAGGTGCATCCCTTGGCTTTCAAGTTCGAGGTAAAAAGAAGGAGCAAAACAAACCCGTTCTTCAAAGGCTTTTACCTAAAAACCTTGGAGAATTTCCTGCGTTTCCCCAGTGAAATCCAGCACGAGCCGACCCGCAGCCCTGCGCCTGCATGGTCTGGGCTGAGGACGCTCCTGCATTCCTTCTCCGTCCTCATCTTTGTTCACCGAAGTTTGTGGCTGAAATTACCATTGTGATTCCTGAAAACGGACACTTTGATATGCAAATATTCGGTGGAAAAGGTGCATCTGCAGCCCGGCTCAGTCTTCGGTGCGAGGGGAGCTGCGGGAGCCGATGTCCGTGCTCAGGGCTGGCAGCGAACCATCGACTTTTGGGTCTAAGGGAAAAGAAACTTTGCCCACAAAAAGAGAAAAATACGAAGCACCGAGTCATTTCCGCAGGAGAAATGTGCTGCCTGCTTGCAGAATGATTTGTAAGCAGGAAAATTTGTGGTACTTGGGAGTTGAGTCGCTTATCGCGGTGTTATTTGTTCTGTTCCATTTCCAGCTGGAGCTCGGGATGCTGTGAGGGGAAAAACAAGTCCAGAGGGAACATGCAAATCTCTGCCCGTCTTACAAGTCTGTTTTCTTCTCTCCTCACTACAGGTAAATTCTCTTCGTCGGCAAGGCGGAATCCCTGCATATCGGAGCTTTTCTTGCGACATCCCTTTAAAAGTGGGAGTGTGCTACTGTTGAGATTGCATTTTAAAGAGGTATCAGTCAATCGCCTTAGGAGACAACCTGGGACAAAGCAATCGCTCATCTTCAGGCACAACAGCGCTGTCTCCAGCCCCCCACCAAAGCCTCTCAACCCCCCGTGCCCCGCTCAGCTCGGCTGCCTCGGGCACCGCTGCCCGGCAAGGGACACCTGCACCCTCCGAAGCTGCCGCAGGTGCCGAGGTTTTGGTTCTACGACTCTGCAGGTGCAGCGATGACAGCCCCAAACCCCCGGGTTGTTCCCTAACCGGGGTCCCGCTGCTCTGCCCCGCGCCGGGGGGAAGCTCGGGCTGATGGATGTTTGTGGGCAACCCCTGCTGAAAATGCTGCAGAGAAGTGAGGGATTGCTGTTGTCTTCCAGGAAGAGCTGTCAGTGAGCTCACCTAACCTTCGTTTGAATGTCTCTGATGTAAATTGTAAGATGGAGATCAATATATAACAAAAATATCTGGATGTGGGTGTGAGCCAGGGGCAGCGGCTCCCGCCATCCCTTTAAAAGCCCTTTTTCGGGGAGGAGGTGCTGCAGAGTTCAGCTGCTCCAATTTCCTGGCGTTTCAGCAGAGAGGTATTTATTGATGGTCCAGGGAAGGAGGTCAGAGCCATCAGCTGTATTTCAAACGCGCACTCTGTAATTATCCTCTCTTCCCAGAGGGGATTATACAGGTATTCTCTTTATCTCGAATGCACAACCTGAACCGAGTCCCCGTGTCAAAAAGCCTCTCTAGGAACCACCAGCATCGGCCTTTTCAAATGGAAGGATGGAAAGAATCTTGGTTTTATCTGCGGGTTTTCGAGATTGCTGGGTCCTGATAGGGAAATGAATCTGGGACCCTCAGAGGAGAGCAGGGATACAACTTCAAACTATTCCCATGAGAAAGCTACTCAGGAGAGGTCCCATGCCTATGCAAAACTCCCATATTTAACATTTTGTTTCCCATGCAAATCCATTCATCAGGTTGGGAAAGAAATATGAAGTTGCCATGTGATATTAATCCCATTTTTCGTTCTGTACCTCTGTTTGACCCAGTGAAGTCCCGACCATGGCTCACTGCAGGTGTCTCCTGGGGAGCTTTGGGATGGATTGAGAGCAGGAAGGTTCAGACTCCCCAAAATCAGTGAGAACAATGGCTTGGTTAAGGATGGTCCTTGCTGAGTACATAGTGCTTTGATAGGAATGGCCAGCTGATAGAATATTGAAATTTACTCAGCCCCCTGAGCTCCTGCAGGAATTGGGAAGGGGATTAGTAAATGCTTTGCAATTGATCATTTCAGCTACTGCATTTTCCTGCTTTACCATTTAGGAATGACTCGGCCTCAAATATGCTGCTGTTCAGAATAGTTTGTCAGTATTTTGGAAACTGCTCACAATTATTTTGTGGTCAGTTCCCACATGTTTCCTTTCCATGCTTCATTTCATGGAGTGGATTCTGCTGTCTGGGGAACCCTGATGTCACAGCCTGAGCAGTAACTGCAGAAACACTTCACTGGAAGGCACCAAATATCAATGATTAAAATGTCCCCTTAAATAGTAAAATTCAGGTGTCTGAACCTTTGAAGGGAATGAATGAAAATTCATTCTGCTTCTGCTTCTGAGTGACAGAATGTTTGGAGCTATTTCCTGCGCTGTTGGTTGGAAGCTGCCCCGATGCAGCGATTGCATTGGAGAAGTCAGTTTAGCCTGGTAATTCACATTATTTCCCTCCCCTGATTCTAAATTACTTTTTCTGAATCTGCAGCTATGCCCTTTCCTATCTACATTAGAAAATTAACTATTCCAATTTCAGTTCAATTACTGAATAATTATTTAAAATTCAGTTCAAATTCTGCCCGTGTAGAATTCACGTTTCACAGCACAAACCGAGCAAGTTTAGAAATGGGAGGCTGGAGAGCCCGAGGATTTGAGCCAGAGGATTTGGAAACCCACAGTGCTCCATGCTGACACCAGGGGAAGTTTCCCATCCAATGTCACCCCTGGCTGTGCTGCAGTGAGTCCTCCCAGCCCCGCACGCTCTGCCTGTAACCCAACCACCCCAAGTTTATTCCTCCAGCAGCACAAACACTTTGGCACCCGGTCTATGAGATCTTTACATGTTTAAACAGTTCAATCCATTTTACAAAAACATGCCTGAGAGATTTTTCCCTGTATTCCCTTTAGATGCACCTGAATTTGTGTGGCTGGGATCTCCATGAGCTAAAAGGGGAAAACAAAGCTGCGACGTTGCAGCGAGCGGCGGCCGATCCCGTGGAAGCCGCTGCGATGTTTCTGTCGATTTGTTAAATCTATTCAGGTTGTTGAAGGGCAAAAGACCCTTCAGCAGAGATTAGACATGAATAATAATAGAAAAATTTCTTCTCTTCATACTGAGCTCGCTGCCAACCCGCTGAGCTGGCGGGGTTTCAGTCTGGGTCTGACCACAGTGAATCCCTTGGTTCAGCGGCTCCTCCAGAGCTGCCAGCTTGTCCAGGGATCACTCTGGGGACAGCACTGCTCACCCACTGTCACAGCAAAAAGGCTTCTCCTTCTCCCTGCACAGGTGCCCTGGGTTGCTGCCATGAGTGTATTGCTGGCACAAACCCTCTGATGATGATGGTTTCTCAATGGCTGCCCCATCTCTTGCTAACCTGTGCTTGAAGCCTCCCTAAGCACCCTCGGTCAGATCCTCTCCAACCCTGGCATGGTGGCTCTGCTTTCTCCCATGCATGTGGCCACTTTGGGGCTCCCAGGGAGCCCTGGGGACACCACTTGCTCCCTGGGACCTGTCTGACCAGTCCGGAGGGAGCAGAGCCTGACCTGATCCCTGCTCCCTGGCGCCTCGGCACTCTGGTGACTGATGCCAGATAAATGCCTGAGATAGAGGGTGGGGAGACTCAGCCCTGCTGGAATCCCAAGCACGCACCGCAGACGCTGGGATGGATTTTTAAGCCACGAAGGTGAACCTGCTCCCATCTCCCCTCGTTCTGCTCCCAGCTCCCCTCATCCTGCTCCAAGCCCCGAGCTCCTGCCATGCTGTGTTTTGGGGTTGTTTAACAGCAATGGGTACCTTGGGCTCATTTCTAACAATTCCCTCTCACTCCCGTGAGCTTCTCCGCCCTTTTCCCCTCAAACCACAACACTTCTCACCAAAGGGAAGGCAATACCCAGGCACAACAGAGCTGGGTTGGGGACAGGCCAGGGAGAGGAGAGCTGAGCATGAAGCAGCTCCAAGCATCACATCCACATTTGCTAATTAGTTCCTCCATTAAGAACTAAAATAAACAAACAAATGGAAGGACAGCAAGAATGAGTAATTCCCTGGATCACACAGGAAAGGGTGGGATGGTTTAGTGGTTAGAGTGCTAGTCTAGGACTTCAGAGAACCTCATTTAGGCTCTTCAAATAATTAAGACAGATTGCAAACATTTTTTTTCCTGAGATCATGTATCTTGGAATATTATTAAACTGGGAGGAACAGTGTGTGTTTCCTTCTGCTCTGCTGCAGGTTTGGTGTGACCCTGGGCTGGAGGGACATGGATGGGTTCTTGAGGATCTTGAGGGGTCTGTGCTGCCATGGGTGGGTTTCCTGTGGGACCCCAGTGAGGCAGGTGCCTGTGACATGGCAACATCTATGAAATTGATATCTTGGCACCACCTCCTTTAAGGGGACAAACACCCCAGGTATCACCTGGCCAGGGTTGTCCCACTATCAGTCCACCTGCGGATGAAGTAGCCCCTGTGGAAGCCAGGGTTGTGGTGTGACAGTGGCCACCAAACTGCAAAAATATCTCACAGCCCCCAAATTGAAGGGAAAGGTGCTCCAGAGCCAGCCCAGTTTGTCTGTGCTGCTCACTCCATGCTGTCCATGGAGAAGCCTCACCCGGGTCCACCTCCCGGGACAGAGGTGCTGCTTGCTTTGGCTCAAACCACATGCCAAAAACCAACCCAAGCTGGCTTTCCTGAACCTACCCTTTAAGAGTTGCTCTTTATTTCTAACAAAGAAAAAAATTCATTTAAAAACATCTAATTAAACAGTAAGTCATGACAAGGTACATGAAACTTGGAGATAACACATGCCTGCGAGGCACTGGGGAGGTTGAGACAAAGCCCAGCGCCTTCACCAGTACCCGCGTGTGTTATCTCACATGAACACACACCTGGGCTTATCCTGCTGCAATTATAGGACATTAAAAATATAATTTTAATGGAGGAATGGTGATCTGGATGCAGTTCAGAGTGAAAACTTTCTTTTAAGTTTCTCTGTTTGATTAGTAGGTGTTCCTGCCGCGCTCGGTGCGCGCGCGAGGGGGAAGCGCCGGGATCGGGAGGTGTGACTGTGTTTTGAGGAACGCTGCTCTGTCTCCCGGTGTGTGCGAGGGCTTGTCGAAACTTTAAAGCATTCGTGAGCAGCACTAAGGCTGCAAAACTTCCAGTCAAGACCTGGCTTGTCCCGGGTGAGCCCCTTTTCCTACTCAGGCAAACTGCCACCGCAATGAAGCTGCAGAGAGCTGGGAGGGCTCCCCGGCGAGCCCAGCACCCTGCAGCTGACTGGAAGCCAAGTACCTCCACCCATGGCCCTGGACAGTCCTGTAAAAGTTGTGTCTTCACAGCCTCAGGTGTTTTACAGGATGACCTCATTTATTACCTTGCTCGTCACAGGAAATGGTGTTTATCTAATCTACCATTCTTTCAGGATTTTTTTTTCCCTGCCACTTCTGGCTTCTTACATTTCTTATGGCTCAATTCCTCCTTGCACCAAAACAAAGCAGAAATGGCACTGCCGCTGCCATGCCAGTGCCCCAGTCCCACCAGTCCCACCAGCTTGAGAAGCACATGGGGAGACTTGGCTTCAAAACCTGGAGCTCGCGTGCGGTGGCGAGTGGATCTGAGGATCTTGGTCTTAATCTCCCTCCTCTGCCGCATTCCTTAGCAGTGACAGCTACTTCTTGCAATATTCCTGACTGTGGGCTCTGAGGCACAGCTTTCCATCTGTCTGTCCAGTATCCAGCCAAACAGGTCCACATTCCTGAGCAGAAACGCTAGCACTGCCCCTCGGAGCGGCTCGAGAGCCTCGGATGGAAATTGGAGCGAGTCACAAACATGAGGGAGGGCGACAGCAGCCAGATCCACAAAAACGAGGGACAGCGGCAGGACCAGACCCACAAAAGCAAGGGACAGTGGCAGCACTGGATCCACAAACACAAGGGATAGTGACAAGAGCCAGATCCAACAAACCCAAGGCACAGTGGCAGCACCAGGTGCCACTGCCCCACTGCGGAGCCCGGGGACGTGCACTGTGTGCGCCCGGGTGCCAATGTGAGCCCACGCTGGTCACACCCTGCTCTGCCTCTACTCCAGGTTGTAAAATGCCACAGCCAAAACTTGTGCCCGCGAGCGGGTGCACCGGCCCCTGTGGCTCACCCTGCTCCCGCTGCCACAGGGCCCCAGCTCACCCCGGCCCACCTCCAGCAGGACCCCAGGCTGCTCCAGCACCCCAGCATGTCCCCAGGTGCCAGGGAAAGAGATTCGTATTTTTCTTTGCAATAAAAAGGCTCTCTCAGAAGCTTTCTGCTGATCCCAAAAGGATGTGAAAGCAATAAAACCCCTCCTTATTTTACAACCAAGCCAAGGGATTTTTTGCTACTGAGCACAACGACCTAACGCTTGATTTCATAACCAGAAGGTCGCACCCTGCACCAGGAGCTCAGGGCTTGCTGAGTCCCCAGTTTTATGACTGGGGGGGTCTCACAGCCAGACCTCGATGGCTGACCTGGGCATCTAAACACCAGGGCAGCAGGTGAATGGAGCAGAAAATTCCTGAGCTGCCGTAGACTAAAGCAGCCAGAGCCCCAACTAAACTTTTTCAGAGCTGATTTAAATGTTTCCCAGTCTAGTGTCTTCCTGATCTTATATAAAGATGCTTGGAAGGAAAAGTAAAATAAATACTAACAACAACAAAAACAACAAAACCAACAACAACAACAACAACAATAATAATAATAATAATAATAAAACAAAAACCACAAACAAAACAACAACAAAACAAAGACACAGGAAACAATTTCTGAAATACTTTTGAAAAAAAAAGGAGAGAATGAACAAATAGGGGTACAAGACATTCATAAAAGCTCTGCTGCCCTACCCAAGATTTTATCCATTTAACTCCCGAACGAAATCTATCGCCCCATTTGTCACGACAGCACAGGGGGGAAACTCATCCTCCATTTTTCAGAGCTCTCACATCTCCTTCTGCTCCAAGTGAAATCCCAGCTCACACATCGCACCCCACATTCAAACTGGGCCCCTCACCGGGGATCCCCCGGTACCCCGCATCACTCGGCGCCTCCAACCCTCGGGATCACCACGGGGATAACGAACCGGAACCAGTCCCGAGGGCAACGGTGGAAATGGATTTTTAGCTGCCTGTTTCCAGCGGGGATCTGCCTCCCTGGGCTGCACCCGCCGCCGGGACCCGGCTCTCCCCGCCGCGATGCGGGCACCGCGCAGCCATCGCCGGGCTGCGGGATGGGGGACTCGGGGCGCTCCCCCGTGCTGGGGTGAATCCCCCCTTTTCCTCTCCACTTGCTTAATTCGGGGTTACCTGCAGCCAAGGGGCCGGAGCGCTGCGGGATCGAGAAAACACTCGGAGGGGAGAGGGTGTCAGCCCACCGCGTGTCCGAGATCCCCACAAAATCTCTGGAATTATATTAACGGCCGGAACAGTGGAAGTTAATTTAAGAAGGAAAAAGAGGGAAAAAAACCACGCAGCCAGGGATGCTCCCACACAGCGGTCCGAGGCTCCGGGCAGCATCTTCCCCGCGCCCGCGCCGTGCCGGGCCGGTCCGTGCGGGGGGACATTGGCAGTGTCCCCCCTGCCGTGGGGATGGCCCTGAAACCCCGGGATACGGGAGGGGACAGGCTCAGGGGACAGCGCGGGGCTCCGGGCTCTTCCCTCCCGTTCCTGGCTCTTCCTGACCGGGGACTAAAAATGTCACTCCAAGGACGGGAGTTAAAAGGGAGATTTGGGGATTCGGGGCAGGTGATTAATATTTTGTTGAACCAGGACGACAGTATCTCGGCAACTAATTAGGCGAGATATATCTGTTTTCACATGCACAGATTTCTATCAGGTTTCTGTCCGACGGCCATTCCGTCAGGAATTCCAGGATTAATCGGTATTTGGGATCTCGGTGCGATTTAGGACAAAACAGCGCTTTTTAGGGTTTACCCTCGCTCTCTTCAAAGCGGGGATCCTCGAGCCCTGCTGCCCAGCCGCCCCCTCCGGCACTTTCTGCCCGGGACCCGCCGGGAGCTGCCTCAGATGGTTTTAATTTAATTTTATTTTTCCTGGGGTGTCATTCACCCGCGGGGGCCCGGGCTCGGCTCTGGCCCCGCTGGAGCTCCAGAACGCAGCTCAAAGCTGACAGAGCCAGCGGAGTAAGAACGACCACATTTTATATATTCTAAAAAATTAAATAAAGCCGAATGTAAAGGAATTTATTCCCCGGGCCGAGCGGAGGGCAGAGGCGTTTGATCCGGGATTCCCGGCTGCAGCTTCCATAATTCCTCCGATTTCTTTTGAGCTGAACTCGCCCGTTTGGGAGCTTCCAGAGGCAGGGAAAGGGGAGCGTGGCCATGGGCTCTGGTCCCCATTCTCCTGAGCCCCGACAGAGGGGTGAATGAGGGAGCGGTGCCAGGACAGAGCCCCCGCTGCTGCCGCCGCTTCCAGGAAGCCCCGGTGGCTCCGTCCCGCAGCTTCCAGTTCCACTGCCCGATTTCCCCCAACAAACACGCTCTTGGCGTTGGATTTATCGATTTCTCCAGCAAACTCGGAGCTTCGCGCTCCAAACAGAAGAATAATAATAGAAAAATTAAAAATATTAAAAAAGAAGGCAAAAACAGGGACGGAAAATACATATTAATATTATTTAAAAAAAAAAAAAAAAACAAAACCCAAACGCGAACGGGCTTGGGGAGAACAAGTGTCCGTGGGCATCGGGGCTGTGGTCGACCTCTTTGCACCATGCCCATCTTCAGCCAGAGACATTTAAATGTCATTTTTCCTTTTTTTTTTTCCGCCTTTCCAAGACTTGAGGACTAAAAAATCCTAGAGAAACTCCACGCAAAAAACAGGCACTAAACAACGACAAATCCTCCTGATAGGAGACGAAAAATTCTAAGTAATGACGCTTTTGGGAAAAGGAGGGGTAAAGCCCCAACGAACCACTATAACTCCAACCGAACTTCCAGACAAACTGCGAGGTGCTCCCCGAGGGTTCCGGGGTGCTCCTGCCCGGCCCAAGCCGCGGAGGGACGGAGGTGCCGGCTCACGCACCCCTCAGCTTTCTGCTTTCCTCATGCCCGAGCGTTTCATGAAACGCCTCTCCAGCGTTCTGATTAAAGCCCAATTAATGCAGGTCATTAATGTCCCGCTGGCAGCCGCGTGTTCCTAGAACAGCCTTTTCTAGGGAAAGGGGCTGCGGCGCACCGGGAGCGCCTCTCCCCCCGTGAAACGGCCGGTGGCAGCTGGGGAAGAATCGCACGATCGGGAGAATTTTCGTGCAGTTACCGGGGATCGGCTACGGCCGGGACCAGCACTGGGACTGCGGGGCTGTGGCACCCACCGGCCCACATTTCCGAGCCGCCCAGGTGGCTGCGGTTCCGTTCGCAGCGGGGGTCGGCGTTAAACGCGTCCTCCCCATCCACATATTTCTGTAAAAAATCGCGGGGAGAAGCCAAAAGCAATGATGGAATATTCCACAATAGGGATCGCCCCGAGCACCGCACTGGGCACTCCCGGGCCCCACTCCTCGCTCTCGCAACACCCCGGCGGAAGGTTTAGTACCGAAATATTTTAGGGAGTTGAGCTGTACTACCCCCCGCTTGGTTGGGATGTGGTGGACTGGTCAGCGTGCGGGGCAGAACCGGACGCGAGAGACCCCGGGGGTCGTGCGGGACCTCTGCCCGCAGCCCCGTTCCCCGCGCCGACCCTTGAAGGGAAGGCTGTTCCTCCCCTCCGGTCCCGGAGCGAAGCGCCGTTTCTGGAGCGGCAGAGGGGGTCTCCGCAGACCCGGATTTTGCCGAAGCGGGGGTAGAGCCACCCGGGGAGCTGCCGGACGCTCCCGGCTGCAAGGACGGGCAGCACCGGCCCCAAAGCCGCGACACTTCTCTTCTCCGTCAAACGCGTCCTTCCCCTCGGTACCAGTCCCGCCGAACGGGCCCGATCCCGGCGGCCCGGGGCAGTGTGAAGTGGTTCCCGGCCCGTGCTGCCTCTCCCCGCCCCGAACGCGGGGCTCCGACCGAGGGCGGCGGGACTGGAAGCACCGGGAGCTGCCCCCAAGCGCCGCCGGGGCATCCCCGGGCTTTCCACACAAACCGAACGCGGCCGCCGGCGGGGTGGGCCCCAGGGCTCCCCGACAGCAGAGTCCGCCCGTCCGGGCCCTTCGGTACCGTGAAAGAGCGGCGGCCGCGGTACTGCCCGAGGGAGAGCAGCGGGCCGGGGACGGGTGGGCGCGCTGGCCCGCTGGGACCCGCCGCTTTCGTTTTAGTCTCGCCGGGCACAGCAGCGAGCCCTTCCCGACGAGCGGGGGGCGGCCCCGCGGGAGGGCGGACGCGGGGGGACCCGACGCTGGGGAGCCCCGAGGGCAGGAGCGGGGCACGGCCCGGTGCCGCTTTCCCCTGAGCCGCCGCGCTCTTACCTTTCTTGATCACGGACTGATCGAGCAGGTTCATCCCGCCGTCGTCCACGGCCTGAAAGCACCGAGGAAAGAGCCGTCAGCCGGCTCCGGGCACCGGCTGCTCGCGGCTCAGGGACAGCGCGGCCGAGGCCCCATCCACCCGCTGCCCCTGGCCAGAAGGAATTCTGAGGACACGAGCGAGCCCCGGTAATGGGAATCCCCGGCCCGGTGTTGCTGTTTGCCCGGGGGGTACGGACGCCATGGGGTCCAACTCGTCCCGGCCAGGAGTCCCCGGTCGCGCAGGCAGCGGGGTCTGGCCTCATAGCCGCGCAACCAACCCACCCCGGGCACCTTCCCGGTGCTCCCGCCGTCCCCCCGTACCTGGATATCCTCGAGGCCGTGGTGGCCGAGGCCATGGAGGCCCAGCGGGCCGTCGGCGAGGCCGTGGCCACCGTCGGGCAGCCCGTGGAGCAGTCGGGGCACGGCGGGGTACTCGCGGCGGGGGTCGAGCCCCAGGGCGCGGTGAGTCTGCGAGAGCAGCCCCGGCTCGTCCTGCCGGCCGCGCTGCGGGGGCCAGGCCGGCTGCTGGTGCTGGTGCAGAGGGCTGAGCGCCGCGTACGGGTCCGCCAGGTGAGGATAAGCGGGCTCCTGGCCCTGCGGGTAGGGCAAAGGCGGCTGCGGGTACGGCGGGGGGAAGTAGGGCGGCTGGAAGTCGGCGGCGGGCGTGTGGCAGAGCGGCGGCGCCGAGCCGTAGGGCGCCTNGGGGCGGAAGCTGAGGGGCACTGGTCACCCCTTGGGAGCGTGGCCGGTGCTACCCCCGCGCCGTCGGGCGGCCCCGGTCCCCTGTCGCACGGTACAACACACCCTCCCTCCGGTGCCACCCCGGGTCCCCCTGCCCCGGGCCACGCCGCCTGAGAGTTCTGTCGCGGAGCGCCCCTGGCCGCACGGGGGAGCGAGCCCCGAGGGTCGGGAGAGCCCCAGAGTGCGGACGGGCTACGAGACCGCGGCGATGCTCTAAGGTTTGACTTTATTAGACCGAGCCGGGTGTGGGGCCCCTCTGGGAGCGCTGTGAGGGCCCCGGCGGCAGCTGCGACCTCCCGCTACGGCGGGAGGGAGAGGAGCCCGGGGCCGGTCCTGCCGGGAGAGCTCGGAGCTCCTCCCGGGGAGCTTCACCCTCCTCCCCGACGGGGAACGGGAAGATGCAGCCCGGACTGAGGACAGGGAGAAGTGTCTAGGGGTGCTCCGGGCCTGGCTCCCTGCCCGAAGGGACGGACGGGAGGATGGGCGGCGGGTGCAACAGAGCCAGGGGAAAACGGGGAGCACCGACGGGCAGCGTGCCTGCCTCCCCGCCCTCCTCCATCCCTCCCTCCGCCTCTCCATCCCTCCCTCCGCCTCTTCATCCCTCCCTCACTCTCGGTTTGGGCCCTCCCTCCGGGGCAGGACGAGGCGGGCCCGCAACACCGGCTCCCTGAGTGCGGCACCGGGCACCAGCCACCGGCGGGGCGAACCGGGCGGACGGGAAGGCCCCACCAGCGGCACTGAGTGACCCCAATGACATCCCCCCCTGCCCCCGAAATCACAGCCACGCCGGTCCCACGGCGGAGCGGGGATGCCGATCCGTACGGGCACACGCACACACTCGCCCACTGTCACATCCCGACACGCACTCGCGGCACCCGGACACCGCGGTCACAGCTCCCCACGGCCCACGGGCGCCGTGGCCAGGCTGGGGTGGCGCGTCCCTGCGGGTCCCCGCGGTCTCACCGTGCCACCTGCAGGGTGCCGGCCGCCCATGGTTGGGCGGGACGTTCCACTGGCAGCGCGTGTTTTGCGCTGGAGCAGAGCGCAAACCCTTCACCCCCAGCTGTAACACGCCGTGCTGTGTGATCGACATCAACAAACACAGCCCCATACTGCAGTTAATTTAATTCCACTCTTCCCGCCCCGAGCTACAGCTCCCTTCATTTTCATTTTTCCTCTGAATTCCCACAACTCAGACCTCTTTGATTTCCAGGTTTAATTAACAATGCTCATTAAATGCATTTTTATTCATTTCTTTTAATATTACCCTGCCACCTGTCTTTAGGAGGCAAGGGCTGATCGTTTATTCTAATTTATTTCTGTTAAAGATGGCATTTAAGCGTGGGAGGAGGGATATGCAGAGGTATAGAGGGTTGATCCATTCAAATCTCTTCACCCCCCTCAAATGCTCTTCAAGGACGCTGCTCCTGGAAGTTCTGTATTTATTTTCCACCAGATCCATTTCATTTGCTAGGAAAAATTGGATTGGACATGCTGTATTTTGCAGTTATGTTCCAGTTCATTCTTAATGTCCCTCGCTCGTCTAGTCCGTATAATGTTGAGTCTTTATTCATCTGAAAGAGGTGAAACTGTGCAAAATTCAGGCGGGAAGGGTTGTGAGTCAGCCTGCAGAAGCAGAAGGATGGTCCCTGGCAGCAACTTGGAGGGAAGCTGTGTTTCCACACAAAAATGAGACAGAGCAGAGGAAACCTGCAACACTGACAGACAAAGGGAAGGAAAAACAAAAGGCAGAGCCGTCCTGCTGCCCCTCACAGAACATGCTGGGCAAACTGGGGTCGTGGGAACATGTTAGGCTGGGGCAGTGGGCTGGGGCAGCCTGGAGCTGTGTGGGGCTGTAAGGCTGCTGGAGGGTGTCACCCTCCCCAGCACAGCACAGCAGTGCTCAGGAAGGAGAAAAGGGACCTTGCAATGGACTCTGGGCTTTGGGGAACCCCCAGCAGCTCCCCTGCCCTGGCACCTTGTCTCACCTTCTCTGGGAGCACCATCAGCACCTTCCCAGCCCTGGGGTCCTGCCCGGCAGCATCCTCAGAGCCTGACGAGTTCCAGAATTGTCCTTGCCAGATGTGCAAGACCTGCCTGAGTCCTTCACTGCCCCAGACCCTCTGTACAGAGCCTGCCTGATGATGAGGGCAAAGCAAACCCCTGGGCCTCTCACAGACTCATTAAGCCACCAGTGCTGCTGATGAACAATTGTTCACTTTTACCTGCTGTCCCAAGGTCCCAGGCAGGGCCCAGGAGTGTCACACAGGGGGCTGCCAACACACTCTCCCAGCAGCTGTCTGGTTTTGTTACTGGTTCAACCTGGCCGGTACAGCTGCTGGGGTCACCTGAGCACAGGACACTCAAAACACAACTCCCCACTACCTGTTCTTTAGAATCCCTGTTTAAGGACCACAAGTCCAGCTGTGCTTGTGTTTTGCTCTGCTAAACATTCTTTGTGTTTCCCAACAGTGACATGGTCCTGTTGAGGTGCTCAACACAAGAGCTGCCCCCTCGCCCCAAGCTACAGGGAGCATTTGCTGCAAGTCTGAGTGAAGTCTCCACTCCAGGGACCACTTCTTGCACATGGACCCAAGCCAGAAACCTCTGAAAAATTCGTTTTGTAACAAAGGTCCCAGAGCTCCTTCCCAGCAGATCAATGTGTGCATCGGCACTGCCAGGAGCATGTGAGGGGCTTGGGCAACCTCTGCTCCTGGGGGTCAGCAACAAACAGACTGGTGGAGCCGGGTGATGAGAGCATCAAGACTAAAGTATGTGAGCAGAGCTCTTCCCTAGTCACAGATGAACCAGCTCTTCTCCAGAAGTTCAGGTGCCATCAACAGCTCAGGGAAATACAGGCTGCCCCTGCTAATTCCCACATCCCCTTCTCAGAAGGAATCTCCTTGGTATGGGTCTGGAGAGCCAGGCAGGACTTTGGTGACATCAGGGACCCTGCTGAGGGATGGGCAGCCCCCTTGCTGCTCAGGCCTCTGCTCTCACCACCCCTGCTACATCTCACAGCAGGAGGGAAGGGGTTGTGCTGAACCTTATGAAATATTTATTTCCAGTGCTTTTGGGGTGAGATGAATAAATGCTGTAAGATAATGTGTGCCATGGTCAGGTTTGCAATGGCATTATGACATTTAAGCTGTCAAAGAGAAACAGAATGTGGATCTGCTCCTCTGGGGCCTTGTCCACCTTGTCAGAGCACACTGAACAATCCTCTTGCTCCTGGAGAGCTTGTCCTGGTGTTGGAAATGCACTGGGAGAAGAAGCACAGTTTGCTCTGGGTGCTGCTGGCTGCAATCCCACCCTGTGCTGGGATCTCAAACACTGGCAGAGAGGGGATGTTAGAGGATGCCACATCCACCTCTCTGGCACCAGATCATCAGTGCCTGCAGAAGCCAACTGCCAGGGGCAGAACCTGTGGTTGGGCTTGCACAGCTTGGGGTGGCTGAGGACACCCCACAGCCTTTGAAGCCTTGGCCAGGCTGCTGGGGCACCATCTCCCTCGTGTGGGCTGAGCCAGCCGGGCGTGCTGGGGCCTGTGGACTGGCACACACAGAGCCAACGGAGATGCCCACGTGGCAGGAGGCTTCCAACAGCTCCAGTGCCCTCCCTTCCTGAACGTGCAGTGCTCACTGTGGTTAGTGCTCAGTCTCAGGGAGGCAAAACACTCTTTTTGCTCTGTCCTGGAAAGTGTCCTGGGACAAGAGAGCAGTGATATTGCTCAAGGAGCTCTGCCATCTCCACTGGCATTCAGCCTGGTAATGTCCCAGAGCAAGGTGGGACATTGTCAGCTCAGGAGCTGAGAGGCTCACAAGGAGGAGGTTTTGTTTCATGCAAAGAAACAAGTACATGACAAGACATCAGGGTCTCAGGGATGGTCCTGCTCACACCTGAGGGGACTTCCCACTGAAGACTGTGAGAATGAGGTGCAGATGCTCCTCTCCAGGCACTTGCTGGTGGCCAAACCCCACTCCCTAAGATGTGGAGGATAAAACTGGAGGGCTACCAGGGCTCTTGTTTGCTCCCAGGTAGCCTCTCAGGGAATTAAAACCAGCAACCAAAGATCTGTGGGTTGGGACTGTGCTGGTGCTGGAATTGCAGGCCAAGGCTGGATCTCTGGTCAGGTGTTGTGGGAGCTTCAACCACCGCCCACGGGGATGAGCCATGGCCAAACCAGATCAGCTGCCCACAGAGAGCCCAGCACCACACTGGGGATAGCAGAGCATCCTCCTGGTGATATAGGTCATATCTCTCATTAGCACTAATTAGTGGCTGTCATTAATGGGAAGCCCACACCCCTGACCAGAGGCAAGAAAGTGTACAGGACTGGGAACACTTCAAGGTAAAGGCTTTGAGGGTTTGGGTTTTTCTGACACTGCATTGTGTTCCTGAGTTTTCCTGCTGGTGTTTCCCTGCGGTGCAGGGATGTGTTCCTGGCAGGCTGAGGAGCCTCTCCCAGCCCAGCTCTGCAAAGTTCTGCTCTTTTCCAAGGCCAGGAG
The DNA here is from genome assembly GCA_013400955.1 of Drymodes brunneopygia. Lineage (NCBI taxonomy): Eukaryota > Metazoa > Chordata > Aves > Passeriformes > Petroicidae > Drymodes > Drymodes brunneopygia. The sequence continues at coordinate 219,856 of VZTZ01012615.1, forward strand.
GCTCATTTGCCTGTTTGGCTCGCACCGCTCTGCAGGGAGCACCTGCCTTTGTTCTAACTTGCACTGGCTGCTCAGGGCTGAGCTGAAAAGATCTAAAGATACTTTCCCTGAGCAACAGCCTCCTCTCCAATTGTGTAAGGCACTCGCTCTAATAAAGCAGTGAGCCAAAAACACGCTGTAAAGCAGGAATACATCCAGAGCCAGCCCTCCTTTTGAGGCTGCTCCGTGCTTGATTTTCCTTGATCAGACGATTCCACAGCCCCCTCCAGTGAGTTCTGATCGACGCCTTGGGCTGGCAGCAGAGCCGGTCCCGGCGAGACAGCAGCTCCCAGAGAACTCCTCGGCTGACACCTGGTGGAAAAGAAGGAGCAGGGAGCGCCGGTCGGATGAGCTTCAGCCTCAGTAGCCACCCCGTGCAGCTGCTCCTTCTGGGAAATATCCTCGGGGTAACGCGGTAGCCGAGAGCTGTAAGGCCAGGCTGTAAGGCCAGTGTTATACGTGATTTACTCCACGATACTTGTGGCCTTTCTCTTCTATAAAGCAAAGTGTTCCTCGGTGTGCAGGGGAGTCAGCGAGGGGGAATTCACTTATTTTGGCTTTCACACCCTAAGGGGAGCAAAGGCAGACTGAATCCTTCACCTTACAAGAATGGAAAACTCTTCTACATCTCATCCCAGCAGCGAGAGGGAGCAAATAGAAAACCCCATGGAGGTACTTTGTGCAGATGTTTTATGGGGCAAAACAGGCAAAGCAAGTGGTGATGGGAAGGTTTTCTAGGTGTGGACTTGGGATGATGGTACCAGCAGGAACATCTGGCAGTGCAGCATCTTCAAGCCTCAAGGAGTTATTCCCAATGCTATCAGTAAATAATAAAGCTTTTCCCATTCCTGCCTTTTTCAGGGTTCAATGTGGAGTGTCAAGTTATTTACTAATATGTGACAGAAAATAAGGTGAAAATCTGCAGGGCTTACTGGGACAAAACTTTTACCATATTAACAGGAGAAGCAAGCATTCTGTCAGGGCTCTGGGCAGAAAGAAATCCCAGCACTGAGTTTGGAAAACAAAGCAACAAAATGCCTTTAATAACAAAACAGGCTGTTTTTACAGAGAAATCTTCACAACAGGTCGAGCAGGGGTTTGGTGAAATGTTCTGAGGCAGCAGGAGTTCTGCACACTCATGTGGACAGTGCTGATGATGCTGGGCTCTGCTGCATCACTCCAGTTTTGTAAAGTTTGGTCATTTAAACAGGGATTTTTGTGCCCACCTGGCAGCAAAGAGCACGGGAGAAGTGTTGAACAGATCTTGTGCAGGTGTCTGGCTTCATTTCCCACCTGCAGTGCTGCTGGCTCCTCCCTGCTCAGCCAAACACTGTTCCAGAGCTGCCATTCCATACAGATTGGCCCACTCGGTGCCATGGTGGGACAGGATCACATCCCTGCACTGCTCACTGGCTCTGGCCAGCTCCACCAGCACGGCCTGGAAAGCAGTGATGAGCTCAAAATCCACAGAGGATGGAGTGACACGGGACAGCAACTGTGAGAGTCCTTCCACCCAGTGTGCCTGGAGGGCAGCGTGTGGCAGCCAGGGGAAACGAGGGATGCAGCCAGCCAGGGCCTGCATTCCCAGGAACCAGAGCTCACTGATGTCACCCCAGGCACTCACATAGGAGGGTGACACAGCCACGGCCAGGCCATCGCTACTGGGGTCGGCCTGGGCCGTGTGGGCCTGGGAGAGGAAGCGAATGGCAGCTCCAAAAAACTCCTTGGCAGACTGTGTTTCCTGAAGGGCTGGAAGAAAAAGGAATGAATGACACAGTGCAGAGTTTGCTCACTCAAAGAAGGGCCCTGTGGTGGGGCTGTGTGGAGCAGGACATCTTCCTGCCCTAGAAATTTCTTCATCCCAGCACATCAGCCTGCTGAATGTTCTTCTTAAGAATGTATTTCTTATTCCTGCAGATTTCTGGTTTATCACTTTTCCAATGACAAACTGAACCAGTTTCCCTTCTATTTGCTTTCTCCAGCCCAACTTGCCAGCTCCTGTCTCTGCCCATGCAGCACAATGTGGGCTTTGCCAATGGGAACTTCCTTTACCTGCTGACCCTGCGAGGATCCTGGCCATCATCAGACCCAGAGTAGCAATGTTTGCTGCCAGAACCAGGTGATGCTTCTGGGGCAGCAGAAGTGGAAGAGACTTCAGCAACACATCCATCAAAGAGGAAAAGGTTTTGTCTCGCCTAGAGAGAAAATAAACCCTTTTTGACACATCTCCTGAGCAGAACCAGAAGCACTTCAGAATGTCAAGGTTAAACACAGCACCAAAAATGTAATGGAACTGGGGTTGAAAAAGAAACATCCCTTTTCAGTACAGCATGTTAACAGACTCTCAAGCTCGATGCACAAGGCACCCTTTCTTCCCACTGCCAACCTCAGAGCCAGCTCCCACAGCTCTGTTACCTGACCAGGTCCGGAGCAGTCACAACCAGGTTAAGGAAAACCCCACACATGGTCTGGAGACTCATTTCAGTGCTCGTCAGGGGCGCTGGGGCCGTGGCCTCGGAGCTCAGAACCTCCCACTGCTGCAGGAAGTACTCACACAGCAGTGCCGGTGCCCCTTCGGAGATGAGGATGTCCCGGGGCCTGTCCTCTGCTGTCAAATGGCAAAAGCCAGGTAGCAGAAATCTGGAAGGGGAAGGAAACTGGGAGCATGAGGTAGAAATGGGTCTAAGCCCGGCATTTACATCCATCTTGGGGAAAAAAACCCCATGGAACAAGCACTGCAGGGAGAGTGAAAATAGAAAAAATATTTGAGCAGGTTTGCACTAAAATGCAACAAATATGTGCATAAAATGCTCACCTCAGAGCATCCTGGGGTAAGGCAGAGTCCTCAGTGCTGGCCAGTTCTGCCTGAAGAAGACTCACAGCTGGGCTGCCCTCCTTGAAAAGCTTCCTGGCATAATCAACAAGGAAAGGCAAGAGCTCACAGATTTCCTGCTTGAGGGAGGATGTCTCTTCTGCCATCCAAGCTCCCAGGACTCGAACAGAGGCAAAGATGAAAGGATCTTGCAGCTCCTCCTGTTTGACCTGCATGAAGAAAGCAAAGTGATACATTATTGTCACTGTACATCAACTACCACAGGTCTGGAAACCACAGTGGGCTAAGAGGCAGAGTTTGCTCCACACAGAGACACCCCCAAAACCTGCTCTTTGTTAAAAGCCTTGCATTACCTGTCTCAAGTAGAATATCACAGCTCCAAATGCCTCCTCCATAATCCTCATGAGCTGCATTTTCTGCATATTTTCTAGCAGAGGGTTCTCTTCCCTCAGGCACTCCTGGATCCCCATCTCCATAAGGATGTAGCAGGCTGTCACAACTTCTTTCTTCCCCTCCAGCTCCACGGGATCTGGTTCCTCCAGGGTCAGGCGGACCTCCACACAAGCCAAATTCACCAGCAGGGCCAGGAACTTGCTGCCAGCACTCCCTGCTGGGATCCACTCAGCCCCACAGGCCTGCACGAGGCTGGCTGCGAGCTTCAGAGCGGGGTCCCGCTGCGACTGGCTGAGTTTGCTGCCCAAAATGTCAGCCAGCCCTTTGTAAAGTCTGCAGAGGCACTCAGAGCCCTGCGAGCTCTCTGTGAGAGGAGGTGACAAGGGGATGAAGTGAGGCAGAACCTCACACAGCTCAAATTTGGTCATGTCTTCAGCCTTGAGGAAGTCAATAGAGAGCTTGCTGAGCACAGCCAGGAGCTGTGGAGCATCTCTCTGCCAGCACTTGGCCTCTGCTATGGCCAACAGCCCCACAAGCAGTGCGAGGGCACGGTCAGAGCCATGACCACCATTCAGGTAGGCCTGGCACAGGGCAGACACTGTCCCTTTGGTCACCAACTCCCTGGGGCCCCTGGCGGTGGCCAGGACAGCGCCGAGGCACTGGTAGACATCATCGACCATGGATGTGCAGTCCGGGTCGCAGGGGGAAAGCAGGATGTCATTGAAGGTGGGGATTTTGTTCAGGATCTGGGAGTGCCCGGCTAGCTCCGGGTCGGTGCAGAAACAGGCCAGCAGGGTGAGGCCGAGGGCACGGAAGGTGTGCGGGGGGCAGCCGGCTGGGGGCTGCCGAGAGATCAGCAGGCGGGTCGGGAATGTGAATCCGATCGCGTCGAAGATCTGGCGACGGGTCTTGGCGTCCACCTCTCCTGCTCTGACTGCTTTGGTCACCTGCGAAGCAAAACAGGAGCGAGTGAGAGCACAGCAAAAGGATTTGGTACATGTACGCGATGGACCAGGCAAATCAGAAGCCAAACCAACTTTAATTAGTGCAACGAAGCACCCACTGAGCTGGCACTCGGTCTAAGTGTTAATCACAGGTTTACCACGGTGTTCCGAGAGTGTGGCAGCACCTTCTGACCCTCCGCACACCCAGGTCAAGGCCAGGCTGCCTTGTTTTGCTGAAGGGAACCCCAGAGCTCTGAGGCAGCTTGCCCCGAGCTCCCAATCCCCACCTCCCGGCGTCTCCCGGGCACTCCCGTGTCCAGCTTGGCCTCCCCCATGCCCGCTCCTGAAGCGATTCCGCGGTTCCTTACCAGGAGCAGCGCTGCGAACTGCTCGCTGTCGTTCCTCGCGTCTCTGAGTACGCCGAGGCACCGCTTCAGCGTGGCGTGGCCGTCCCCGGAGTCCGAGGCCATGACCGGGAAATGCTGCTGAATGACTGGAGGTGAACACGGGCAGCCTTCCCTCAGTCCCTTTCCCTCCCCTCACGGCTCCCCGTCCGGNCCCGGCCCCGGGGGCTCCGTGCTGGGCGCTCCGGCCGGGCAGGTGCGGGCACTGGGGGTGTGGGGCCGCGGAAAGTTTCCTCCAGGACCTGTTGGCTGAGCGGGCGTGGGTTTACATCTCCCCCCGTGAAGTTTTCCTCCCGTGTCTGTTCGTACTCTGCTGCGGACGGTTTAGTGCAATTCCTCGAGGTGTAACAAGCTCGGAGTGCTTGAGCAGCGCTGGTGGATCTGGCTGTAACAGCGTTCCCTGTAACAGCATTCCCTTTGGATTCTCCAGAACTGCCAGATTTAATGCCGTTTAGTGCCTAATGATGCTTCATTGCTCCCTTGAAATAGATACTATTTATTACCTGTGAAATAATTAATGTTCTCCTACCGCATCACCTAGAGATAATTTACATTTAATTAGCATATGTGGCTATTAAATAGCCTTTGGCATTAAAATGGCAGAGAAGTTAGGTGATCCCTGCCCTGTGGAGCAAAAACGGAAGCAAAGCAGGGCGTTAGCTCCCAGTTTGCCAGCGTTGCTGTGCTCTCGTTTCCCTGTTTCTGCCTGGCACCAGCCAGCACGGACGTGCCTGCGGTGACATCGCCGGGCAGATGTGCAGGGGTTGTCAGCGCCTGTGTTATCCTCGTGCTGCTGCCCGGGTGTCCAGTCCTCGGGCATCCTTGCAACTGAAATTTCCCTGTTTGGGAATCCAGTGGACAGCCACTGTGATATCAGATGAAAAATGGGGTCTGGTGGTGAAAGCCACAAGGGACAGGCACTCAGCACTGGGAGCTGTGCCACTACAGATTTCATTTTGGTATCAGGCATTGATAGTTCCTTAGGAACAGCTGGACTAATCACAGCTGATAAGACGTTCCTTTTCCTCCACAAATGCTCAGTTCACTTTGCACTCTGGCTGGATCTGTGCAGGAACGTTTCAATTGCCACAGGATGATTTGTGTCTCATACCCTGCGTGTTTCTAGAACCCCGCTGCTGCCCACAAAGGCCATGGAGAAGAGGTTGGAAGCCAAGCCCAGCATCAGCGCCCGGTTCCTGTCACGGTACTGCCTGGGAAAAGCTGCGAGGGAGCTGGGAATTCTGCACCTGTTCTACCTGTGCACTTGCCTGTGTGCCTTGTGCTCCTCTGCAGGTGACTCTTCTGTTCTCTCTGGGACCGTGTGTATGGTTTTTTATGGTCTTTGTTCCTCTTACTTGTTTAAAACACTCTGAGAGAAAAGTGAAGTGATTTACTTTTTTTATTTTCCTTTTTAATTGATTTTTTTAAAGCTAACAAACCAAAGCCATTGTTTTTTTTTAAACCAAACAAAACACCACCCTTATCAGTTACTCAATGAGCTCTCACAAGTGTAGCTTGTATCTCAGAGAGAGCTTTTTCTGACCTTAATTTTCTGACAAAAGGAATAAGTGATAATCTGGAGAACAATTTAATTTAAGGAAAGCAACTTGGAAAAACAGGAATGTTTTTTAGCCCTAAGACATTTAATGCTCTCCCCAAGAGGAGTGTGTCAGAAGTCTTTATTTGCCTACAGGCTATGGTTGTGTTTGTTTTTTTTTGTTTCCTGTTCAAACTTGAGTAACCAACCTCCTGCTCAAGTAAATAACCAAGTTAGTGGCTTGGATGGAAGTTTTCCTCTAATGGATTGTGTGGTGTTTGGTTTGCTTTGTTTCCCACTTACGTGCACATGTTCTCCAGGCAGCTGCAGTGTCCCTGTTATATTACTGGACCTTCCTGGACAGTTCCTAATGGCAGATTTGATTAAGCTAATGAGCTGTGTGACCTTAATCAACTAATTTTTACCCTGGAAAGATATGTTTGTATTCCTGGTCCTGGTAAAGGGTTGTGTGTTTGAGTGGTGTGTGTCTCCTTGTCAGCTGGGCTTCCTCCATGCATTTCCTGCCTTTAGTTATTTCTTGGAAGTTTAGAGTTAGAGCTCCTGTGAGACTCCTAGAGGGTGTTTCAGACAGTTTTGGTGTGTTTAAGGGCTGCTCTGCTTGGAAGAGTTAAAGCCAGGACTCACAGAATTGTTGAGGTTGGAACAGTGCAGGTCTGAGATCATCAAGTCCAACGGTTAAATGAGTGAAGATTCCGTTAAATTAAGGTTGTTGCGTGTGCAGAAATAAATATAATTATACGGGCATAGTTACCCTGATGTGGACACTTTTTCCATTGCAGAGTTTTTGTTGTTTTGGGCTTGTTTGTGTCACTCAGGCAGCGGAGTTTGTGAAGCTGAGGAGGAGTTATGGCTGCCTAGAAATGAGCGTGGTCATGTGGAGTTACGCAAGGGGGCTGTGTTGACATAACTGACTGACGTGTGGCAGGTTTAAAAAGTCTACAGAGTCAAGTCTTTAATCATTAATCTGCTATCAGGCAGGATTAACTGCCTGGGCAAGTCTGTGAACCTGAAGTTATTAATAGAAGCTGTTCCTGTGTGTTCCATTCCCCTGCTGCTCAGCGAAGCTGTGAGCTGCATCCCTGGGACAGGAACTCCTGAGTTCTTGGGAAGAGCAGTTTTCTGCACTGATGTGACAAAAACAATATGGAAAAGTGACTAAGTACACCCACTGTGCAGGTGTCTTGTGACTTGTGTGGTGCTGAGCTTAGGAGGGAACTCATCCTCAGCAATATTTCTGCTTTCCACAGATGAAATGCAAGTGTAGACTCTATAAGGGCACTTAGAGTTGTCTGAATGTTTGATGCCCACTAAAGGCCATGGAACTTGAAAATGAAAAGTGAAAATCAGTATATCTCTGTGGAAAATTCATATCTGGAGTGCTGGGAGTTGCCTGTTCACTTCTGTCATTCCTGAGAGTTATCTGAGTTTTAAGCTGTCCATGTATAGCAATTCAGAAAAACATACTGGCTAATTTGAAATAAATATGTCCCAGGTGGGCATTAGCAGAGTTGTGGAAATGAAATGGGGCCAAAATATTATTCAAATCTTGTTTCAGCAGTGTGTTGAAAGAGAAGCAGAATGCTCTCAGCATGATAGTGTTGTGTCATCCAGGCTCAGTCGTGCCTCTGTCATGCTGAGGAGATGCTTCTGGGGATTCAGGCTTTACATTTGAGATGAATAAATATAATACTTGTGTTATGTAGTGATTTGTCACAAGGGGTATCTTCCCTGGGAACATTGTTCTCTTACATGTTCCCCATTCGGTGTGTGCCCCAGTTTTAAGTCTGGTACTAGAAACTGCAGCTGAATTTCACTGCTTCTGTATCAAGCCTTAATTTGAGAGGTGTGTGTGAGCCAGGCCTGACATATGAGGAGAGATGGATGAGCAGTGGTGGAGGAGGAGGAAAGATTTTAGGAATGTGGGAAGCAGCACATTTCCCTCATGCACAGGATATATTAGGGCCAGTGATTCACCTCTAATAGAAAAGCAGTTTTTTAGGCAAAATGTAAATGTGTGTGGTTGAGATCTTGTTGAAATTCACAGGAATGGTGTAATCCTTCCATTTGTTATTGTTTCTCCCAGTCTGGAGAGGGTGTGTGTACATACACTTGGGTTTGGTGTGTACACATGTTCCATGCTCTGTTCTAATTCCAGACCCATCAGGTTGGTGCCAGGAGCTTGTCCCTGCCTGTGACTCTGACAGTGGTGGCAGGGACTGGCTGTCCAGGCATTTCAGGTGTGATGAGTTCAGCTGTTGCCCCAGGCACACACATTCCCTGTCTGCTCTCTCTCCACTGATGAGGTGTGACGAGGTTGCTGAGGTTTTTAAAGGTGCTGAGGTCAACTTCTTTTGCTGTTGAACATTTGCAGAGTTTCTTTTACACCTTTCATTGCTCTGTTGAGCAACCCCTTCTGCACAGTGGTGGGTTCAGACACCCACAGGGAACTCTGTCCCCCATGACTTGGTCATTAATCTCAAGTTCATTCTCAATCAGGGTATTGTCATTTAAGTTCAGACTTTATTTTAGTGGAGAAAAATGTTTCCCATTTATTCCCTCCATTCTTGACAGGGAGGGAGCCAGATCTGGAGCATGTTCTCCAGCTGCACAGTTCCCAGTCCAGCAACACTGTTTGTAAAGTAATCTTCCAATGACCTATTATCGTTTAGATGCTGAACACAGCAGAGTTTAACAGTCCCATAGGTCATTAGGCTATTTTTAGGGAGTCCTTAATCTGCAGAGCTCTGAATTTTGGAAGCCTTTAATCCATTGATCCCTGCAAGCACTCGAAATTTTCATGCTAAGAAAAAAAGAAATCTATATGCAAAGCAGTTGCTGCTTTACTGCAGAGCTGAGACCTGAAGTGACTTGACTCTTAACAGAGTCAAATGTTTGAGGGTTTTTAATGAAAAACACTATGGCAGGATGTGTGACAAGGCTTTGCCTTGCAGACCTCTTTTCCAGAAGCTGTTAACTTCCCAAGTGGAGCAAATTCAGTCAGAATAAGCAACTGATGTCAAATATCAGCATGGAAGAGTTAAAAATGCCTCTGTACTGTGCACCAAGGCAGTGTCACTGTTTGCAGTGTTTTCCTTCTAGGCAGACTGTGGGCAGAGAGGCAAGACCATTACTGGTTAGAGTAAAGAACTGCACTTGGGATTTCAGGGTTCAATTTCTGGCTCTGAACTTGCTGTGTGACCTTGGTCCCACTGCTCAGCCTGGGTATTATGGACTCCTCTGAAACAAGAACCTTTCTGTCTTCACTTCTGCTGCTCCATCCCTGTTGGAAAGGGTGGTGGTGGCTTAGGTCGGAGGAGCAGCTTGCTCCTTAAAATCTTGTGTAAGTAGTGAATAGTGAGGCCAGGTAGAGATTCTGAAAAGTTAGATTTACTTTCCTATATCCTTTCTCCTGCATTACTCCTGTGCCCCAAATTCATCTTGATAATAGTGATGAGATCTATTATCCATTGTTTAAAGGATTGAGAATTGTCTGTTTGTTTCCCCTCCTCTTTTCCAGATGCAAACTGGAACGGATCTAAATGCGAGCTGGGGAAGGTCCTGCTTGGTGGGCGTTTGACATCGTGGGCAGGTCACCATTTGCAGCTTCTGGAAGGGTTCCATACTCTGAGCTCCTGTCAGACCACTTGCTGCCAGCACCCCACCTGTGATGCCTTTTGGTTCTTGGAACATATGTGCATCCAGGTGAACTGCACCATGCCTGGCACATGTCAGGCCGACAAGACTGGCGTTTCGGATTCTGTTTTGGTGTTTTTAAAGAAATCTAAAAGCACAGGGCACTTGTTAAACTTCCATATGGAAGGCAACTTGAAGACTGGGAGTCACAAGTGGTTGGACTGGGATATCCCTGTCCAGAGGAAAAAGAGACTGCGGAGATCATTGCAGAAGTGGAGGTTGGCAGGTAACAGGGTGCAGCTCCTGAGAAGGGATCTGGCAGAGAACTCCAGAAGCAGCCGCCAAAGCGAAGGAGAACGCTTGAAGAATCAGGTCCTGAGGCATTTAGTGGCAGACAGAGCTGCTCCTGAGAAAGAAAATCAAAAGCAAGACTTGCTGAAAAATGGACAGAATCCAAGAGAACAGATCCCCAGAAGCCCACTCCCTCCTAAGAGCAATAATGTGAACAGGTCACAGGATGCTGACAGTGACTTGCCCCAGGTAAGTGGTTGCTGGGGCTGGAGTGGGGCTGTCTGGGACAGCTGTCCCCCTCCTCAGTCTGGCTTTAGGTAGATTTTGACTTGGAACTGCCCAAGTGATGGGATACCTTTTCAGGTTACCAGTTTTCAGCCTCCTATCAACAAGGCAAGGCCAGCGGTTTGCAGTTTTGTTTGGGTTTTGGGGTAGGGTTTTCCCCCCCTTTTCTTGGCTGGAATAAACTCTGTTAAAGTGGGAAGGTGAGGCAGGATGGAGTCCATGGTAATGCTTATCCTCTGTACAACTACATAGTGTGCTTTCCAGGTGAGGAGGAAAGATGACATGTCAGTGGGAATTGTCTGGGAGCTGAGAACTGTTACCTGTAAAAGTACCTGTTCAGATCCACACAATAAAATAAGCTGTTTTCATTTAAATGCTGGATCAAGGCAGTAAATACATTATTTTATAGAGTCATACATAGAGCTCACAGCGTGCTTCAATGTCTATCTGCTTGCTTGAGTTGGCACCTTAATGCCAAATGTTCTCTTTTTTGAAGAATGCTCCAGTTCCTCTAATCCACCAAAGCTTACCTTGGCACTGAGTGAATGAAATCAGTTTAGTCTCTACTCCAAATACATACAGTGTTAAGCCAGTAAGTCTTGATGTTACAGAGAATTTGGCACGTTTGAATTGTTAAGTGATGTTTGTATTTTTACATCTGCAAATAATTTTTTGAGCCTTATCTCAGAAATTCTTGTGCACTCCTGATGGCGAAATATAATTCTACTTTATGAAACTGTTCCTGAAATAGCTTTTGCCGTGTTTCAGGGATTTGGCACTTTACAAAACTGGTCCCTCTGGTTCTGGAAATGAGTGAATTTTTCAAATCCTGGTTGCAGGTAGGGCTGTGAGTCCTGAGCCACCACCCTGGAGCAGGATGTGGCGAGCAGCCAAGGGACGCTGCCGAGAGCTCCTGGGCAGCCGGGGTGACGTGTGTGAAACCAGGCACTAAAACTTGACAAATGTTTGATTTTCCAGAACCCCCCCAGCATTCAGGGCTGACTCAAGCTCAGCTTTTTCTTCTCCCCTGCAATGCTGCAGCATTTCCACCCTCCCTGTTCTTTCCTCCTCCTAGCATTTGAGCTGAGCACGGTGACCCCATTCTCTCAGCTGTCACACATGCGAGGAGATGTCTTTGCAGCCACTCATAAATGTCTTCCTTTGCTCTTGGGGAACAGCTTTTAAATCTCCCTGCTTGTTCAGTTTGCAGTTTTGCTTTCCAGGTTATCCTGCTATTCCTGTCCAGTGTGTCTCTGGTTGCAAATATTAAATGACACTGATTAATCAGCTTCCGCATGTTGCTGAACATCCAGGATTTCCCATCTTTAGGAAGTGCTCCCAGTGTCATTAATGTGCACTGTTGGATGTGTGCTGGGGAAAGGTTTTTACTCTCCTTGATGATTTTTGCTAGTAAGAAAGTCCACGTCTCTTAATGAAATGCAAGTTCATCAAAATAAAAACTTTTTACTAAAATATAGTGGTGTGATAGAATTCCTGGCAGTCACATTTTTGAGGATGGAGTTCTTAAGGAGAAGGAAGAATCAAAATATCCACCTGGGCTAATTCTGGGTTTATTGAACCATCCAACTTTACCTGCAAAAATGCAAAGCCAGCTCTGCAGCTGTCCTTGCACTTGAAATCCAAGAGCAGTTTAATGTGAGCCAAGGATCCTACAGTGGAGTCTGTGTTCTTGGGACATGGCCAGACCTTCCAGGAGGGAGGTATTCCAAGTTGGGTTGGTTATGGACCAAAATCAAGTTCCACACATGCTGAAATCAGTAGAATTTCACCTGGGCTACATTTGGCCCAATCTGTGGAGCACATGGCTGTGTTTAATGCTGTTCTTTAGGAAGGGTTGGAAGATTGGGACAGTACTGGATTGTACTGGCTGTTCATACCTGAGAGCATCAAACACCTGAAGCAGGAAAAGAAATCAAAGTGCTTTTTCTCCTCTGCTGCTGCTGAGCGTTGAATGTGTGGAAGGCAAATCTTTTCCTTTGCTCTTGCAGGCTCAGAGAGAAGGAAAAATTATGGTTTTGGGAAAACATTGCCTCTGTGGGTTTGAATTTTCCTCTTGCAGTTCTGATGGCTCCACGGCCATCTGCAATGGCTTTTACTAATGTGCAGTCAGCAATAATTTCTGGTTTTACTGTATCCATGCCATGGAACCAGGATAAACCACAGTACATCCTGCTCATCAGCCTTTAACTAAGGAAGAGAGATTGGTACTTTTTCGTTAAAGTGAGTAACATTTTCCAGGCACCAGTCTTTTTCTGTCTCATAGAATTCCTTGTCAATTTTAAAATATAGCAACACATTTAATAGCCAGTCAGGAGAAGCATTGAAGTGCAGCACTGCTGATGAGCAGGGCTGCTGCAGCACTGCAGCAGCTCTGCAGGCAGACTGGGAAAGGCTGGAGCAGGAGTGTTGCAACAGAGCCAGAGAATTCATTCCTGCCTTCACATCAAGCCCACTGTTTGGCTCTTGTTGTCACACTTCCTGCAAGTGCTGGGTGCTTTTCATCCATGAGGAAGAAGAAAATGTCTCTCTTTACCACCAGCACTAACTCTGTAATGGTTTGTGACATTACCTACATTTTAGTGTCTTAAGAGTCTTCACAGATGTGGCATTTTCTACATATAACAAGGACACCATCTAAGCTGGAAAGAGCCCATTTTGTAAATTCAGACCAGGCCTATTTAAATTGAAAAATAAACGAAAATTCTGGGACAGAGGTATTTTTCTCTCAAGTAACTTGGGTTCTGTGTTAATTCTGATGCACAGGGCTGCTCTAGTCCCTCTAACAGACATGGGACTCTCAGACAAGGACACTGGGTTATTTGTCTCAGGCCAAAGGCATTTAGGGGTTGGAATCAAAATTGTCTGAGGCTCCTGTGTTGACTCAAGCCAATGTGTCACTTCTCTCTATTTTCTAAGCTAATAAGATAGGACAGCTGGCAAACTTCTAGTCTCCTTGTCATTTATCCCCAAGAATGAAATAATCTGTTCTTTGCTTTAAAGAATTCAGAGTTATGGAGCAAAGATAAGAAATGTCTCAGCTTGCAAGCATTAGAGGCATTTTTTACTGTTATGTTGCCCCAGGCAAAGCTTATCTAATTCGAGCTCTCCACAGACATTTGGCTGTCAATTCATCCTGAAGACTTTTGGAAGGAAGAGGATCTCTATCAACTGTAAAGTGGGATTTTTTTAGGGGGAATTAAAAGTGAGTCAAGAAAGCATTCAGCTCACTGGAAATATTACCAAGCAGAGTGGGGATTCTGCTGTGGCCAGAGGGTGAATGTGGATCTCCTGGGTGTTGTTCTTGTTCTTGTGACCCTTCTGGGTTGATTCTTGAGAAGCAAAAAGTGGTTTCCCATAGTGGCAGGAAGTCATGGAAACATTCTGCTCCTTTGCCTTTCCTAGAGTCTGTCTCACTTGAGTTCCTGCCTGGCTGTTCCCCTCTTCCTCCTGCCAGCATTTCAAATTTTATCCTGAGAAAAGGGAGTTAGTACCCTTTGCAGTTGTCAGTGGGTGGAAGATGATACAGTTTGGGACATCCAGCTGTCCTGAGGCCACTGGGGAAGAGCAGCATGCCAGATATTTCCTGCATAGATTCCAAAGAATCCACAGTTTTGTTTAAGTAAGCCCATTAGCAAGTAACCAAATAAAGGAAGACAGCTTATGTGTGTAACACTAACAAACAGTGTTTGATTCTTTGGTCCATAAAGCTCAGATGTTAACCAAACAATGGTTTTACATTCTTTGAGCAAAAGTGAGCTGAGATATGGTGAGAGGAAATTATTTGCCCAAGGCTGAAACAAAAACCTTGCAGAGAAGCCTTCAGTGCTTTCACTGCTGCTGCTGGCTTGGCTGGTTGTTCAGTGGGGGCAGCACAGCTTTGTTTTTACAACCAACATTTAGTGTTTTCTAAAGCCCAGCCCAGTTACTGACAAGGATGTTGCCCACCATGGTCTGGAGTGTTTTCCCAGTTCCTATTTCCTGGACTGGATGCCAACAGCATGGTCTAAAAGCTTGAGTATATTTTCTCCAATATGAGCTGTTAATCACTCCTCTGATGGGGAGTAGTGGTGGGAAATTCAGCTCCAAAGCACTTTCTGAGTCAAAGATGGTAAATTGCTCCATTTAAAATATTTAGCAGATGTTCTCAAAATAGAGTTAGCTGAAAAAAAAACGTGCTACACACATGGACTTCATGTTGGAGGGTAAATTGTCAGGAGTATGGGCTGGCAGGCTAGGAACTGGAATGGGGCTAGGTAAAAGGAATTTTCTGATGAAAGAAAGGAAATTGTTGCTGCCACTCTGATTATTTTCAATCAAGTTGCTCATCCTGTGTGGATGTGAGCAAATTTTGTGCCCTCCAGCTCCACTCCCTGCCCCAGCAGCATCTCCTGGGGCAGGCACGCAGGGAGCTGTGTGTGTCAGCTCACCTTGCTTTGAAGAGTGAGTCCAAAATAAATTTCCTCTTGCTGCAACAATTCAGTTATTACATAAAAATGCCACTGCAATCCTCGTGCTTTGTGTTGGCCAACTGCATGGCTCCAGGAAAAGGAAATCACAGCCAAAGTAAATGAACCCCAGTTTGTGGTCCCTGTTTTTAGGGACTGTCTTATCCCACCTTTCTGTTCTTTTAGCTCCACTCACTGCAGTTTTGAACCTGGATCTTTTATATTTGCCACATCAACAGCCTTGGTACCTAAATACTGTAGCTAAATCTGGTGTTAACTGGTGTTCAGCTGGGGTAGAAATTACCTGTCTGCTGTGGAGGAAGAACATGGAGAAACACTTCAGAAGAGGAAGCAGTAAAAACTCCTTCTTCTGGAAAAACAAACCAGGCATTTTTCATCCTCCCTAACTGTGAAGGAGGAGAAGGGCAACTTTAAACTGACATTCAGCATTCAGGTCAAACTCAGACAACTTTTTCCTTTACAGATCCACACAGGAACATCTGCACCAGATCCATCAGTGCTGGCTACATTCTCCAGCCCCCTGGCACAGGACTTGGCAGCTCCAGGGAAGACTGAGAAGCCTGGGCAGCCTGAGGATGCCCATCACTCCTCTGAGGCACTGCCCACAGCCAGCCCCATGGTGGTGAAAAGCACAGCAAGGGCACAGGTGGTGACTTCAGTGCCCAGTGGAGCCCCCACAAATGGCAGTGTCCCTATAGCCCAGAGCAACACTCCTGCAGCCCCAAGCACTGCTACCACCACACCAGGTGAGGCTCCAGCAAATGTCACCTGCTCAGGCTTTTTTCAAGCCACAGCAGTGTGGAAAAATAGGAGATAATTGTGGTACCTTGGAGAAAATACTGAGGCACCTGTGTCAGCACTTGTGCTGTTGGATCCCAGTGATTCCTGAGGCCTGGGAATGGGACTTGGGCATCATAAATCTGCATGTGAGGACAGCTGGAAAGTAATGGGGATATCTTAATTCCCAAAGTGAAGGCTGAGATGTGATGCGGGGCTGAGTCCTGGGAAGTGTTTTTCCAGTAGCCTTGGCATGCTGCTATCCATCAAATCAAGCTCAAAAATAGGGTGTAACTGATTCTTTTCTGTCCCTGAAGTGTCACTGCACAGTTCAGCTGTGGAGAACAGTGCACTTGGCTGTTAGCCCGTGCTGTGCTTTGCAGCATGCTGATGTTTCTGTTCACACTGGTATTTCCTAAAACAGGCTGTTGAAAATGCAGAAAGGCCAAAATGCCCTTTGGCAGCTCTGTTCCCTCAGCCAGGCTGTCAGCACAGGGAATGGTGTGTTCTGCTTGTGTGGTGGCTCAGAATTCAGTTAATCCAGTGTGCTGAAGCATTCACAGTTGAATTTCTTTTGAATTTAGGGTTCCTTTCCCTTACAAGGGAACAAATGCAAAGTGTAAGGGAAGCACTGCATCCAAAGATGTTTTTGGCAGGAAACTCATTGGCTGTCTGTGCTGACAAGTTAATGTTTTTTTCTTTTTTAAGGGCTTACCTCAGCTAAAACTGGAAAATATACTTTAAACATCTTCACTGGCTTGTCTGGGAAGACTAACACAGCCAGGGCCTCCTGGTTTTGCTAACCAATGCAAAGATGATGTAAAGAGTAGTTTTTCCAAGCTACCAGGTTTTTCTAAGGTTTTTTGTCTGTTTATCTGGGTTCTGTTTTTATTATTTCCTAATGAGATCTGATTGCTTTTTGCCTTGGAACTCTTTGCAGGTGAAAGACTGATGGAGTATTTGAGAGGGAGGAAAAAAGGTGGTCAATTCCATTAGCTGTTAAAATTGGAAGATAGATAAATAATAGATAATAAAGGTGGGAAAATAGCTGAATGTTTAAGGTCTTTTTTTCCCATCTTTTTTAAGTTGGATTTTTTGTGCATACCTCTGAAACATTGTCTTTGACAGGGTCAAACTAAAGAAAGCATATTTTCTATGCATAATTCCCAGGTCCAATAATAAAAAGGCAAATATAAAGCAAATGGGAAGGGAAGAAAGAGATGATGAGGTCAAGAGGTGTTTTTAAGAAAGGTGTTCCAATTTCTGGTTGTCTTAATGCTAATAAAAAGCAGAAAAAAATATGTCCCTGGCCATAGTCTTCAAGGTTACCCTGTCGTCTTTAAAAGCAACCTGTCAGTTTATTTGGAATGGAATGGCAAAAAATTTCTTGAGCTGGGTTGGAAAAGAAAATATAAATAAAAGGACCAGGTTTGTATTTTGAGCTTCCATACCCAGTGTGGCAGCTATGCAGGTTTAAAAAAATTCCCTTAGCCCTCAAGCAGTTTTTCAGAAAAGAAATTCTGTGGATTCTTTATATATTTGTGAAGCTCTGGAATTGCAGTTTGGAAGTAGCAGTGTTTGTCTTGCTGTGCCATGAGCCTGCAGCTGAGTTCTCTGCCAAAAAGCTGTCAAGTCAAACCCTTCCCATCCTGCTGGACCTGAGTGAAGAGACTCCCCTGTGCAGGGCCCAAGGGCCACGTTTCAGCACAATATCTGCACAGAGAGAGGTGACTGAGTAATTTTGGATTTGTCTAAAAATTGTAAACCCCCATTAGTGCTTTTTGCATTAACAAGGAGAGTGAAACTTGAAACAGGAGCTGTGTTGAGGCACAGGATGTTTACAAAGCACATCATTTGTAGCTGGGGTTTATTCCATAAACTGAAACTAAGGTAGATTTACGTACATAATTTTTTTCCCCTGTTCCTCTTCCAATTGTGTGTTTGTCCCTTTCAGCTATGAAGGAGCTGGTGGTTTCTGCTGGAGACAGCGTCGAAGTGACCCTGCCAAAGAATGAAGTTCAGCTGAATGCATTTGTGCTTCCTGAACCACCACCTCGTAAGGCTTCCCTGGCAGCTCTGCTAAGGGCTTGGGATGTGAAAAGGCAAACAGTCATTATGTGTGGCACGTAATAAGGGCAGTCTTGAAAATGTCTTTTGTCAGGCAGCACTTTCCTGTGGAAATTTTTCATGCTCAGCTATTGCCTCGTGCTGCCTCTTAGAGAGAACAGTGAGACACAAAGACATGGAAAGTGCTACAAAGCCAGTGGATTTGGGAGGTGGCATATTCTCAGGGTGGTGTGTGAGGGAGAAGTGGATTTTCAGCATCTGTTCTTGATATTTGCTGATAGGAACTGAGCTGTATTAGGAAGTGATTGAAATCTGAATTGGGGTATTTGCCTGCTGAGGAACACATTCTATACACTCCTCATTTCATCATGTAAATTGTTGGAAGGTATTTTTAAAGTTCTTATCTTAACTCTGTCCACTGTGGCAGTGGGAGCTGCAGAGGCAGGTGTGTTCCATGTTGTGCAGCAGCAGGGATTGATTCATTCCTGTTCCAAAATTGGCATTCCTGTGTCTGCAGGATCTGAGGATGTGATAAGGCTTTTCTCTCTTATTATCCTAGAGCTGTGATTGTTCTAAAGCTCTTTATTGCCTTAGAGGCTGAAAGATGGGGTTTGATTTCAGAGTAAATGAGTTTAGA
Source organism: Drymodes brunneopygia (assembly GCA_013400955.1). Taxonomy (NCBI): domain Eukaryota; kingdom Metazoa; phylum Chordata; class Aves; order Passeriformes; family Petroicidae; genus Drymodes; species Drymodes brunneopygia. Next base: position 238,204 of record VZTZ01012615.1, read on the forward strand.
AGCACAGATTGTCTCTTTTCCTGGGTATATTCCCAAAAAGCCTCAGCCCAAGCTGTCTCATTTCTCCACAGTGCAGCAGAATGTGCCTTGTAAATGTTTAATACCTTTGCAGTTCTTTAGTGTGGCAGAAAGACAGGCTTTGAAAACAAACATCTGGACCTTTTCTTTTCCTTTTTTTTTAAGGAACCACATATTCCTATGAGTGGGAGTTGATTACTCATCCAAAAGACTACAGTGGAGAAATGGCAGGGAAGCACTCCCAGACCCTGACGTTGTCTAAGGTAAAGCTTTTGCTGCTTTGTATCCTGTTGTGTTAAATGCCAGGTGGAGAAGATAGGGACTCCAGCAGCCAGGAAAGACTTGTATGGGATTTCAGGATGAATAGGAAATTGCATGATGGGCAGGGAGCCAACATTTGACTGCAAGCCCTCTTCTAAGGCTCTTAGAAAAAGGAGATTGATCTGGCACGAGGGAAAGAAGAAATTGATTTTAGGAGGTACAAGCTGCCTACAAGCAGTGTGACAAGGCACACAAATGGCACAATTTAATAGTAACAAGGGGTGGGAATATTCCTGGAACAGTGTGGTGGTCTGGTGAGGTCTGAGCCTTGTAGTGCCCACTGGAAGAGGGATTTGCTACTTCCATTAATGAGAGCTCTGCAATACCTCGTGGCACATCCCTGGCTGCTGCTCTTAGACAAGCTCTGACAGGGAAAGGGTTGCCAGTTCCTTCACGTGGGGATTCTTAACAAGGATATGACTCTAAGTACTGTGAATATACAGTTCTGTACTTGAGACATTCCTTTGAGCATCCTGGATTCTACTGCACTCAGAAAAAAAATTTACGGGCTTTAAATAAGGATATCATGCAGAGCCAAGCCTTTTGAAAGGAGTGTGCAAGTCTCTGTCAGGGTTTCAGCCTTTTGGGTATCAAGATTGTTATCCAGCACCTGGTCCTTCACCTTCTCATTTTGGCTGAACAGTGAATGGTGAAGGGGTGACTGCCTGGCTTATGTCATCTAGAAGGAAGAGAAGAAACACTTTCATTTATAGAAACACACAAGAAGAGATTTTCTTCTTACATGTAGCCTTTCTCACCTCAAATGCAATCTGCTAGTACAGATTCCTGTGGCCAGACAACCTGAACTAATCTCTGTTATCTCTCCTCTGTTTGCCTTTTGTTGCTGGAAAATAAAGCTTGACTGACAATCCTGTGGCAGAGAGAAATGCAAGTCTTTGCTTTCTGCACAGCCATTGTAAACTAAAATATGGCCTGGAAACCATCCTTTGCTGTGTATGCACAGGCTGAAACACAATTGCTTGGGTGCTCCTGTGCCAAAGCACAGGAACTTGACCTTCCAATAGGTCCTGACAAGGTGCCACCAACCTGGAGGTAAATAATCCTTTGTGTTTGTTTCCAGCTTACTGTTGGCCTGTACGAGTTCAAAGTCGTGGTGGACGGGGAAAATGCTCATGGAGAGGGATATGTGAATGTAACAGTGAATCCAAGTGAGTGCTGGGATTGCATTTTCCTTGACTTCACCTGTCTCTGACAAGCCCAGGCAGCTGTAACATGGGGTTATTTGACTATACCCTGGTTTAGTGTGGTGATAATTCATTGTGCTGTGAACTTGTGGTGTGTGTATGTATATATATATATATATATATATGTAGGCATATATATGTTTGTATTAAATAATTTCCTGAGATGGGAAGCTACTGCTAACACACAGCTATTTTTGCTGTACTGCATCAAGCCAACCACTTGATGAAAGAGCTGGAATCCTGATAGAGAAGTGCTCAGCAAACACCTCACACTGAAAGGCCACTGCTTCCATAAAAACTAACTGCAGTCTGATAAAAAGCTTATAGCAGCAGGAGCTAAAACTGAAGAGAAGCCAGATATTTGAAGCTCCTTTGGAGGTTCCTTTCTTCCCTGTGCAGTAAGGAATATCATTCCCAACCACAGGCAGGTGAAGTCAAATCTCATTCCTTATTGTAAGACGTGGTTTGTGGATGAGCTGGTGGAGATACAGCATCTTGTGCTGACTGCCTCACTTTTTAGGTGGCCTGTATAAAGAGACAGTCACAGGTTTCAATAAAACCCCTTCATTTTGCGTCTTTAGCAAGACTTTTTGTACAAGCCTTGTGGGCAAAGAAGGACTTTTGCACTCCCTAAATTAGCAGGAGTGTGTGGCTGGTCTTCTGGGTGCTGTGGCTGATCATTTCCATATAAGCAGTGACTTTGCAGCTGGCAGCATGCACCAAAATCCTTCACTTTTCAGAGCAGCAGCCACACTGTGGCAAGAAGCTGTAGGTGCTTGACCCAGCAGGGGAAAACTGCTGCAGAGCACTGATGTGCTGGCAGTTCACCTCCACACTGAACCCCCTTTTGGCCGCCTCGATTCCCCAAGCTGGTGTAGAACACGCTGGAAACACAAATCACTGTTGCTGATTGCTTTGCAGTTCCTTGGCCAGGGCTTTCTGCCTGTAGTGCCATGGTAACAGCTGGGTTGTTGTTGCAGAGCCCCGGGTGAATCAGCCTCCTGTTGCCATCGTGGCCCCTCCGTTCCAGGAAATCTCCCTGCCAACCGTTTCCACTCTCATCGACGGCAGCCGTGAGTACCTGCAGGTTTAAATGCAGCACCCAGCAGGGCTGCTTTGTGTTTGCTCCTGGGCTGGCCCTTTGCATAAAGTTTAAGAGAAACAGTGACGCTGTCAAACACAATTCAGTGAAAAGAATTAGCCTCTCTGGCCAGGAGAGGGGAACACACACAACAGCACCTCTCCGTGTTCCCTTTTGAAGGGCACTGGCCTGAGCCAAGCTCCTAAAAAAGGAAAAGCTCTGGAGGTTGCTGCTTAGAATCAAAAAATAATTACTGTCAGTCAAAATTACTGGGTTCTTGGCTGAACTTCGAACATGTAACTTACTGACACACCACCTTCAGTGATCCTGGCCTGCAGCAGAGCTTTTCAGAAGTTCCTTTAAACAAATTCAGGTTGTTTTAGCCCCAACTAGCACTGATTTGTTACAGTTTAGGTGTCTGAGCATAACAGAGGCTCTGGGCTTGGACCAAAAATACCTTTGCCCACTAAGCCCAGGGCAGAAGGAGGGACTGACCATATAGAATGTGTGAAGCAGCATTTTCCAACTCCTTGTATGTGTATTTTCCTCCATTACTGAAACAGAAAGCACTGATGATGATAAAATTATCAGCTACCACTGGGAAGAGCTGAAGGGTCCCCTGCGGGAGGAGAAGGTTTCCAGTGACAGTGCCATCCTGAGGCTGACCAACCTGGTGCTTGGGAATTACACTTTCAGGTAGGTCACACCTGGGAGAGTCCATCAGTACTCATCCCTTAAGAGGGAAATGTATAAGTTGTCTCTCTCCATTCCTACACTTTCAAGTAGTTTTGTAGCTTTGCACTTCAGGAGAGATAAGCTGTGCAGCCACTTCTTATTCTTGACTTGTAGCCCTGGTTAAGAGGATGGCTGAAGGGAACAAATGGTCTGCCAGTGCTACAAAATGTCTCTTGAAATGTCAAATCTAAACTCTTTGGGTAAAGGCTTAGGTAGAAATGCAGTCTTCAAATCCAGTTTTTAAATGCAATGTGTTTGTCTCAGATAAGTGAATGAGGCCTCGTGGTTTGATGCACAACCTGAGCAGTAGGTAGTAGCTGATTTTACTGTTGTATTTGTCCTGTGTTTTTCCTTTGGCCTGTATTTTGGTGTGATGTTCCTCACTGCGTCAGCAGGTCTATTTAAAGTAAAATAAACTGGAGTACCTCTAACTGAACGTTGCTTTCTTGTTAAGCAGTTGGCATATGAACTAATCAGATCCATGTTCAGATCTAGATTTAGCAAAATGCGGTTGTGTTTTGTTGGTACCAGCCTACCTGAGGAGATGTGCTATGTTCAGGCTCAGGGTTAGTAATGCACTCCTGTGTTTCACCTTGGACCTGGTTCTTAGATTTCAAGTGAGAGATGGATGTGACTGTTGAATTCCTTGCATCACTTTGAGGCTGATAATTGGACGTTTGGGGGAAGTTTCCCTTCAGAAAAGGCTGCATTCAGCTCTGATCACCATCACTCTTCAGTGCTTTCACTTATTTTTTCCCTCTTCAGTCTAACAGTCGTGGACTCAGATGGTGCCAGCAACTCCACCACTGCCAACCTGACTGTGAAGAAGGCAGTGGATTATCCTCCAGTGGCCAATGCTGGCCCAAACCAGGTGATCACCTTGCCCCAGAACTCCATCACGCTCTACGGCAACCAGAGCACGGACGACCACAGCATCGTCAGCTATGAGTGGCTGCTCAGCCCCAACAGCAAAGGGAAGGTGATGGAGATGCAGGTGAGTGCAGGTCTCCAGTGTTCCACCTGGATTGCTCACTAGATGGGTTTTTATCTATAATCAAACCAGTTGTAATGGACTGTTAGCAAATGGCTTTTAGAATCCTGCAGAGCAAACGGGTGATGATGAAGTACGTGCTTGGAGTTAAATCCATGTGAAGCTGGTTGGGTTTAGTGGCTGAGCTGGTGCAGCAGCTTTGCCACTGGCATGCTGTTCCTTTCTTGAGCAATGCAGTTTTAAATGCTGCTGAAGAAGGGGGATTGAGAGAGGTGGGAATTTTTGAGCTGAATCTCAGAGTCTAAATTTTGCTGATACTGGCCAGACTCTCCTCAGTGCTAAACAGTAAATGTTGGATCTTGTTTCTGTGTCGTCATTTTTCTTTTAAAGATTATTACTGCTGTCAAATTTATAGAATAAGAAAGTCCATGAATCAGTTTCACAATGTGTGCGTTTTGCATAGGGCTCCTCAGAGGTTTTGCTGAAGTTGGGAACTACTGAGTCCCAAAAGGTCTGCTTGTATGGCATTACTCTTGTTATGTCCCACAACAGTGTCCTTGTAGCTGGGCATAAATTTAGCTGTAAGAGCTTTGCATGCTGAAGTGTCACAGATTCCTGCTCCCCTAGCAGGAGTTGGTAATAACCCCCTAGAATGTGCTGGTAATAGTTCCATTAGAATCAGAATCTTCTGGTCCATCATAATCTGCATGAGGATCATTTTTAATCCATGAATATCTTTTCTCACAGGGTGTGAGGACACCAGTCTTGCAGCTCTCTGCAATGCAGGAAGGTGATTACACCTACCAGCTCATAGTCACTGATTCTGCTGGGCACCAGTCCACTGCAGAGGTCACTGTGATAGTCCAGCCAGGTAAGCTGCCTTTACCTGCTGTTGCTGCTTCCCTTCCAGGGGTTGGAGGTGAGCAGCAAACTGTCAGCAACTTCTAGATCTTACAGTGACTTTCAGAAAAGCTGCTCTTTTAAGACCCTGTCCCTTAAGACTATTCTGGGCTGGTGGATTGCTGATAAATGAGCAAAAGAAAACTTGTAGGAATATTGCCTTTCTAGCCCATTCTCTTATTTTACACAATGTAACCTAATTGATGTTTTCCTACAGTAAAGGCAGGATTGTATTTCCACTGTCTGCCCACAGTGCTGGGTCCTGGGACAGGGGCAGGAAAAGTGGAGCAATACTTAGAGAATGAGAGCAAAAATCAGAACTCTTTGATTTCAGTCTCATTTTATTGCTGTGTGTGAATGAAATGCTCATTGCAATTCTTAACTGCTTTTAACCTCACTTTATCTGAGTACAGGGTAGTGGGCAAGGAATATACTGGGGATCATAAGGAAAATCTTAAAGGTGGTGTTTCAAGCTTCACCTTCATGGCGTATGTATGAAAAATCCTGCATTTTTTTCCAGAGAACAACAAGCCCCCAAAGGCAGATGCTGGTCCAGATAAAGAATTGACTCTTCCTGTGGACAGCACCACTCTAGATGGCAGCAAGAGCTCGGATGACCAGAAGATTGTCTACTTTCTTTGGGAAAAAACAAAGTGTGTATCACCTTCCATGTTCTTGTCTATCCAAATCTTTCATTTAAAACAAGTCACACGCCCACAACTCCCTTGTGTTCAGTCATGGTCACGTTGGGCCTGGCAAGCTGTACCAGTGACCTGAATAAGACGAGGATTTTTGTGTGATTGGAGAGAGGTAGAGTTTTGTTTGAGCCTGAGAAAAAGCTTTGCCTTCATCTCTAGGTCTGACTCCCACTCTGAGCGTGGTGTGGCTCAGCTGTGTTTCCATTCATAGCAGTGGAGCTTGGTCTTGGTCTCATGGAGAGATTGACTCTTGTAATCAAACAACAGCAGGGCCTCCTAACTGAATGCTTTTGCAGTTTGTTTAAATGAGGTGGAATTATCTTCCAACTCTAAATTCCCTGAAATGCTTTAGGGAATTCAGGAAAAAGCCTATGAGTGACTTGCTGTAGCTGTTTCTGTGTGCTAATGCAAAGTCTGTGCAAAGCCCTAGAAATGAAGGACTATTTTTGCTTTGTACCTTTTTTTTACAAAATTGGCTCATTGTGCAGCTCACAAGCCAATTTGCTCAGAGTACCACTGTTTGTGAACACCACCTAAATGCAATTATCAGTGTTCCTCTGGTTTAAAATTAATCAAAACATTAAACTACCAGAAATTATGCTTTTTGTTCTGGATGCTGCACTTACTCTTTAGATTGTCTTGCTGTAACTGGAGAACATAGTTTTGCTTTTTATCATGGACTCTTATTTCCAGGCTCCTGTTTGGAATGAGGCTGCCTCCAGTACTCTGTCGAAGTTTAAACTGTTCAAAACCCCCAAAAAAGGTCAAAAACTAACCAAATCCCTTGTGTCTTGGTTAGGGGTCCAGATGGTGTGAAGCTGGAGAATGCCAACAGCAGCATTGCCACTGTCACAGGCCTCCAGGTTGGGACATACGAGTTCACTCTGACAGTGAAAGATGAGAGGAACCTGCAGAGCCAAAGCTCCGTCAACGTCATCGTCAAAGAAGGTACATCCAGCCATGAGCAGAGCTGCTCAGTCACAGCTTATCTCTGAGCAGTTCAGCAAAACCTGTGTTCAGAGACACAGTAAAGTAAGGAACAGAGGAAGACAATGTGGAGAGCACTGAAGTGGCCTTGTGGTTTGCCCTTTTCTGGAAGAATGGTATCTTCAGCTTAATCCTGCGGTATTTGCCTCCTCTTCCCTGGGGTTAGACAAGGATTTGTGGAGTACACTGGAGATCTGATGCAGTAATTTTTAATTGGGCATTACAAGATCTGTCTCCAAGTGCTTTCTCTCTGTTTATTTAGAGATAAACAAGCCGCCTGTTGCAAAGATTGCTGGTAACGTTGTCATCACCTTGCCCACAAACACAGCGGAGCTGGATGGATCGAAGTCCTCTGATGATAAGGGGATTGTCAGCTACTTGTGGACCCGGGATGAGGGGAGCCCTGCAGCTGGGGTGAGCTTTCTTTTGTAAAGCATCACAGAAATCAGTGCAAAGCAGTGTTGACAGCTTCTGAGGAAATACAGAGCTCATTGTTGGGCCGTTACTTTGTCATATCCTGAAATACGATGATACATGGTGCTACTTTGATCCTTTTTTTCCTCATACTTACTTTGTTCTGCCCTCCAGGAAGTCTTAAATAATTCAGACCATCATCCTGTCCTCCTCCTGTCCAATCTGGTTGAAGGGACCTACACATTTCACCTCAGAGTAACAGATGCCAAAGGAGAGAGTGATGTGGAAAGGACCACGGTGGAGGTCAAACCTGGTGAGTCTGGGTTTTGTGCTGTATCACATTTGCCTGCATTCCTCTGGATACAGTATACTGGGATTAAAATGTCTCATCTAGTCCAGTTTAGAACTGTAAATGTCAAAAGTTTTGGGGGGTGTGGTTGTGTTTTCCTGTGGTTTTTAAGGGCTGTCTCTCACCTGTGTGAAAGTCATACTTGTGTCCCTTCCCACAGTGCCATTCCGTAGTTCTGTGTTCAAATCAGAAACATCCTAGAAAGATACTAAAAACCTGCCTTGTACCTAGGCTGCTAAACAAAAACTCTAAAGATCTGTGCTATCTACATTCTCCCTAGATCCCAGGAAGAATAATCTGGTGGAGATAATTCTGGATGTGAATGTGAGCCAGCTGACGGAGCGGCAGAAGGGAATGTTCATCCGGCAGATCGGGGTGCTGCTGGGGGTCCTTGACTCAGACATCACTGTGCAAAAGATCCAGCCATACACTGAACAAAGGTGGGATTCATCAGGGAGGGTACATGACAGGGAATTGCTTGAGGGTTTGGAAAATCAGGCCTCTTTTCTCTTGGAAAGCAGGTTGAATCATCGGGATGTGTGGAGTTGTTGCTTAACGTTGATATTCCTGCTTGGATCAGAGTTGCCAAGCAGATCTTGAGTATCTTTCCCCTCTGGAGATGGTCATTGTCCTTGAAAACTGCTGCTGCTGCTGTCTTTTCATCTCAAACCTGTAAAATAAGAACAAATCTGATTTGTTTTTTGAAAATTGTGGTGACTGTGTGAAGGGATGTTCTGCAGCTGTGATTTGTAACTGGAGAAGTAACTGGGCTTGGTGCAGGAGTTTGCTGAAACACTGATGACACACCAGAGGTGGTGTGTAACAATCCTCCTCACCTTCATGCCACATTGGTAGTTCATAAAATCACTGGTTTGGATTGGAGGGGACCTTTAGGCATCATCCAGTTCCAACCACACAGCCACAGCAAGTGACACCTTCCACTAGTTCTGCATTGATTTTATTGCCTACACAATGGCTTCAGCTTTATGTACAAAAAATGTTGAAAGCCAACGTAATTTCAGTTTGAAGAGATGGAAAAGCTTAATTTTGATTGCTAGTTGGCTTACAGAAAACTGCATTTCTCCTGAACACATGGAAGTTGGCTGCTGAGCAGGGCTGTAGGTCAAAGTGCTGTTGCCTGCCTGGAGAGTGGTAACAAGCCATGAGTGGCAATCTGTTGAAATAAGTGCAATATTGCACTTAGTTTTTTTTAAAAGGGGAGTAGTTTTAAAGTACCTAAAGCACTGAAGAAGATTTAAGGGACGTACTTAAAGTCCTGCAGCAAGGCAGCAATAAATCTGCTGTTACTTCACACTTCCCTGAGTGCTGTGATGTATCGATTCCTTCGTGTCCACGTGTCCTGCTGTAGCAGGAAAATCAGAATTCATTGTCCATGCAGACCTAGAGAGCTGAGAACAGAGGAGCCAGCACTTTCTGTTGTAACATTAGCTCTCTGTCTCTGCCATGAACAAGCCAGTCACCCCTGAGTGAGGCAAGTAAGGGATTCTTGTCATTAGTGCTTCATCTGTTTATATGTTCAAGCAGACAAAAGAGTGGGAAGTGTTATAAAGGAGCAGAGATTGTTTCCTGACAGATGGCTTTAAGATCCCATTTTGCCTCCACTATCAAAGTAACTTGTGCTGTTTAAAAAAGAGCTTTTTCCTTTGGCTGCTGGTTTGTTCTTTTTCACATACTCTGAGTGTTTCACTGATATTCCATTGACTCATAAGCTCACGAATGATAATAAATCCCAAACATGCATGCATCCTTTTGTGAGTCTAAAGGATCCACAGGGCTCTGCAAGGTGAGCAAGCCATGAGGAACAAGTTCTTCTGTCATAAAGTTAATGCAGTAAAAGCTGCAGAATGCAGAATCCTTCACACCTGGGCTGTTTTCTGGCTATAGCACTTGGTGCATTCAAACTAAACTCTGTAAAAGACTATAAATTTCCAGTCTAAATGCTGGAACTCTGTGCTGAGCAGGTAAATGGAACCTCAAGTTACAGGTGTAGTAAAGTCTAAAGATCCCACAGGGAGGAAGGGAGGAGAATATGAAAACAGCACAACCTGAAAGTTTGGGGATTTGATGCTTAGCATGAACATGCAAAGATCTGCTTGATGTGCAAACTCAAGAACAGTGCAGCCCTAGCTTGGAAAACATGAATGGATCAGATATCCTGCAGGGTTTTCTGCTGTAGGACCAGGTCTGCCATTATTACTTTCAAACAGAGCCAGAAATCTGGTCTTCAAATATGTTTGGGATTCTGAGTAAATCCCTCTAATGACAGCCTGGAGAGTGTGGCTCTCCACCTGATGTTTGGAGAAGCAGCAGGTAATAATCCTTGCCTTTCTTGCAGCACGAAGATGGTGTTCTTTGTGCAGAACCAGCCTCCCCATCAGATATTCAAGGGCCGAGAGGTGGCCTGGACACTGAAGAACGAACTGCGGAAACAACAGTCAGACTTCCTCATCTTCCGGGCTCTGGAGATTAACACAGTCAGTAAGTGAGAGTCTCTTGGGACACACTGAACATCTTTCCACTTCTTTCCAGCTTCCTGACCAAATAAGGGTGCTAAAAACACCCACATGCCCACACACACTGCAGGAGCTTTCATGTTAATAGATGGGACACAGAAAATTAAGTCTATTAGCCTGTTCACTAATCACTTATTTACCAATTCATTCTGTCTATTCACTATTCAACTTCTTACAAATAATTACTCGTAGTGTTGCTGTGAAGATAAGAGTTCACAAAACCAAAAGCAGATTGATACTTACATAACTAAAAGGCAACCACTGAAATGAGTGTCGTCCTGAAAACAATAAACTGCACGTCGTGGTAGCTGTGAACCCCCTCGTTTCCTGTGCAACGCAAACATCAGTCTGCAGAAAATGTTCCTCTTCTCTCATTATTTTACATCTTCACGTCAGCACTGTGATTCTTTTATGAGCTCCACCCTGTGAGGATCATTCGCTGATCAGTTAGAGATTTGAAACTAGAATTGTGTAATTATTTTCATTACTTCCTGGTCTTACCATTTTGTGGCCTTCAGAAGCCATTTTTCAGTTCTGTTTGGTCCCTCCAAAGGATCTGTTTGTTTCTTGTCTGTCTCACAGGCAGGGTTTGAATTGGAAAATCAAAACTTTGTTTAAAAACATTTACCTGACAAATACACGAAATCCATAACTTGTATATCAAAATGAGGATTTATTAGGCAAAATGGATGTTGCTGGTGAAGTGGGATGTTTCAGTTTGGCATGAGGCCCAGGTGCTTACATTTGCATTTCTCACCTCTCGTGATTACGGCTGAGCTGTGAATGAGCTACAGAGGGGCCACATTCAGGTCAGAGCCTGCAGGAGGGGTTGGCTGTGTTGAACTGTTCTGTCCCATTTTTGCCTCACCTGTGAGTCACTTAGTTCACCTTGCTGGTTTTGGCCCCCAGCCTGTCAGCTGAACTGCTCCGAGCACGGGCGCTGCGACTCCTTCACCAAGCGCTGCGTGTGTGACCCGTTCTGGATGGAGAATTTCCTCAGGGTGCAGATGGGGGACGGCGAAAGCAACTGTGGTATGTGACCCCCCCCGGGGTGGGCACCTTGGCAGAGAAACCCACGTTTGGAACCCAGGGTGGGCACAGTGCCAGGCACCTGCTGTGTTCCAGTTGCTCTGATGAGATGCTGGCACAAGGACACTCCCTTGTCTCACCTTCCGGGCAGGTGATGTTTGGTAGGGGAGTGACCCCCCTCTTCAGAGCCTCCCACTGAATACTCACTAAGAGTTGAGTTCATTCTGTGTATATAAATCACAGTTCTCTTCTATCATATCCATACAGAGGCTTTCCTGCCACAGAAAAGCAAATTTTATAAACCAACACATAGTGAAAACTGCCCAGTGAGTTCTCACACTGGATCATGAGCTTCCCAGGAGGATCTGGTGATGCTGCCAGTGTGGAACACCAGCCTCTAATTCTGCAAAGGGCCAGGCCTTGCCTTTTCTTTCCCAAGAATGGGCCCCAAAAATGTGCACTGTCAACTCTGTGAGGTGCCAAAACATGTTTATCTCTGGGATTTTCCTTGCAGAGTGGAGTGTGCTGTATGTGATCATTGCATCTTTCGTCATCGTGGTTGCCCTCGGAATCTTGTCGTGGATGGTGATCTGCTGCTGCAAGAGGTGGGACTGACACCAAACCCCCACTGTATCCAGGTTTCACATCCACGTTGCTGCAGTAGGAGGTTAAAGATTCAACCCCATTGTCCCAGCAGGTCATCTGCTGAGCCCTGGGATTTTGGGTTTTCTCACTTAAGTGTTTCAAGTGAAACATTGAAGTCCCAGAACTCTGGGTTATGTTAAGCAGCAAAATTTGGATTGACCTATAAATGTGCAACTTAGCAACATTTTAATGTTTCACTTTGTAATGTGAACATAATCCTAAATAGCAAGTACTTAAGCTTTGAAGATCAGAGTTGTTTTTCTGTCTCTTAATTCCTTTTCTTCCCCTTTAGACGGAAAGGAAAAGCCAAAAGAAAAAGCAAATACAAGATTTTGGATGCAACGGATCAAGAAAGCCTGGAGTTAAAACCAAATCCCAAAGCAGGTAAAACATGAGAGGGAAGAGCTCAGCACTTCCAGAGTGCTGACTGAGGACTCTTCCTCGGTGGGCTTAAAATCACAATGTAACAAAAGTGATGCAGGGACTGACAGAGGAGTCTCAGAAGAGCTTGTCTCAGATCTGTGTATGGGGTTTTTAGTAAAGTCATCTAACTCTTAGATTTGGAAATTGAGGCTGAAACTGGCCTGGTCCTGATGTTTCCACTAAGTACCTCAGCAGCAGGAAGTGGATGCATTAAACTATGCAGAACAGCCTGACCCAGGAAGCCCAAAATTGGGTCTTGACTGTAACTTCTGCTGCTCTAAAGTTTTCCCCTGTTAGTTCCCTTCTTGCCAATATTCTATTCTTTGGTCATTCTCTACAGCAAAGCAGGAATTCACTGGCACTAAACAAGGCATTAAACTGATCAACACCTGAAAACAACCTGAAAATACTTGTGTACTGGAGAGATTGAGGTTTATTTCTGCTCTGCTACTCACCCACCGCAAACAACTGGTTCATCAACTTATTTATTTTTGCTCTTGTGAGCATCAGGCTGTGAAAATTCCACGTTTTAGCTCATCTAGTTTTCCTGTAAGCAGGTGTATTTTGGAGGGAGATTCATGAATTCCTCGGTGCTCTGTGTGGCTACAGGTCCATTGGCCCATTCCAGGAAGGCAGGATTTGTCTTCAGTGTTCTTAGCCAGCATTTTCCTGCCTGCATTGCTGTCCTGAGAATGCTTGTCTGGTGCTTTGAAAAGATTCAGGGAGTTATTTCAGACTGGAGTGTTTTTATCTGATACATGAACCAAGCTGTGGTCACCTGCTGACTGACCAGGAAAAGAGGGAAATGTTGGAAAGGATGTGCCAAACACAACCCTGCTGAATGCCAGGGAGCTCTGCAGCTGCTGAAGTGTGTGTTTCATATCAGAGTGTGTCCTGGTTTTGTTTAGAGAAGGGGATGTGTTAACTGTGCATGGAGAAGAGTCCCTGATCCTTGTTTGCTGGTGGAAAACAACCTCTCATCCCGATGTGATCCCATTTAATGGTGTTCCAGCAAAGTGAGCAGTGCCCAAGAGCAGCATGGAGGGCATTGCAGTGACAGACTGATCAGCTGTTCCTCCAAGGACCAGGCTGTCCCAACTGCTCAAACACGGATACCCTTGAAGGAAACCCGGGTGTGTTTCCCTCCCTCAGCACCCAACTCTGCTTTAATGTGGCCATCTGTCACCTCGGAGCCCACTGTGCAATGAATGTGCTAAATGTGCCTCACCATTTGCTCTCTGGTAACTAAACTCATTGTGCTGCTTCCGAGGCTGGCTGCTGACTAAAGTCTTTTTCCCTTCTAGATATGTCCAGGGAGGTTTCTGCTAACAGAGGAAATGTTGCATTTCTCCATTAAGGAAAAGCTAAATTTAAATATTTCCTCTGCTGACAATGTCAGTAAATGTCTCTGTCCTGTCCTTGTGCTTTAATCTAAATTCATCCTGTTAATTTATCTCTCTTCCCTTGCAGGCAGGAGAGTAGGGAGAGGCTAGTGAGATGGCAGAGATCTTCCCTCACACATTTTTATATTCTCTTACTCCAGTCGTGAGCCCTCCGAGCATTTTGTAGGCAATGCCCCAAGCAAGGTCAGGGAGACACAGCTCCCACGTGTACTCACAGCCCTTTCTGGTCACATCATTGCCTTCCTGTCTGCTTGTTGTGCTTTGTGCTGTCTTGAAGTGTTGTTGTGACCTCTGACATGCCAGAGTGTCTGAGACAGGATCACTTTGGCTTCAGCATCAGAGGGAATAAGAGACACACAGAGCAAAGTCAGATCCTGCTGCCTCTTAGACGTGATCAGAAAAGGAGGCTTAGAGGGGATGGAGTAAGGTGAGTTGGTTCACTGGTGTTAAAAGCATTTCTAACCTGGGAATGTTTCTCCTTCAAGGTGGCAGACAGAAAGCCCAGGTCCTCAACACGAGCCTGATGCACTCGGAGTCTGAGCTGGACAGTGATGAAGCCATCTTCACATGGCCTGACCGGGAAAAAGGGAAACTGCTCCGCAGCCAGAACGGCTCCTTGCGCAACGGACAAGTGACACTCAAACCCAAGAACCAGAGGGAGGAAATCCTATAGCTCCCCTCAGGCAGCCTTGGCTGGAGCTCAGCAGGGAAGGCCACTCCCGTCCCTGTCCTACCAGGGCCTTTGGAGGCCACTTTGATTAGGACAACGCTGCTAACTCGTTTCACAGAAAATAACTTCGGTTTTGTGGGTTTCTTTTCATTCGGTTAAAACTGGTTGTACTTGAATTTGAACTTCAAGGGAAATCAAAGGGAGGAAAAGGCAACTGTGAACCCCAGGAGAAGAGTCAGAAAAAGACAGAGCTAGCATCTGGAGACAGCAGGACAGAACCACTTGGAGCAACTGTGAATGTGCAGGACCCTCCTAAGCCACCTCGGACTGCAGTGGAGGGAGCACCTGTGGACTTCCAGCTCTCTTGCCTTGGAGCTCCTCAGAGAAGGAAGGTCAAGTCCTTGAGCTGTGCTCTGAGCTCCCTTCAGGCTCCTGTAGCCTACCACAGGCTACTTGTGCTGTCCAACAACTTTCTTCTCCTTTACTCCCACCTTCCCTAATGGTTTAAGCACTATTTTAATGTAGACTTGTCCTTTCACATGCACTTGGCTGCTCTTGGAGTGTAGAGGAGGGGGAATGTAAACACTCTGGTCACACTCTGGCAGCTTGCAGGTAGGAGAGGGGTTTGTGGCTGTTCTAAATTGCTGTCAGGCCGCTCTCACGGGGAGTGTTGGGGACTTGGTGCCTGTTCACATGTGAAAAGCTGACCTGTGGTTACTGCCCAGGCTGGGAGACCCCCTCCTGCAGCAAAGTCCTGCTGGGTACCAGAGCTGGGGACATACACCCACCTTTGGTACCTGTGTCCAACGTCTGGCTTCATTCCAAAGCTGTGACATGTTCTGTGGCCCCAGCACCTTCTGTTGGTCACCAGGCCGTCCATGAGGCTGGATGTTAACCATATCTCAGTTATGGAACACTACGTACTGTGGTTTTTTTGGTTTGGGTTTTTTTTTTTCCCCTTAAAATTTGCACATCCCAGGTGATGGGGATTGGTCTCTGCAGTCCCCAGCTGGCTGCTCCGTCGGGCTGGCAGCTCACTGGCCTTATGCTGTTGTGACTGCAGAGCCCTGTGTGCTCCTCTCGCAGTGTGAAGAGCACACGTGGTGTCCTTTCGTGGTGGAAAAGGGAACTCTGGGTACCCGAGGGCAGTGGGCAGTGCCAGCAGCACGTGGCACAGCGTGTCACTGTGTCCCTGCTGCCTGAACCCAAGGGCAGGCACAGGGGTCCTTTCCCATTCCCACTCCCTTATCTCACTGTGCTGCTGTCGTGAGTTGCACCCTGTCCTCGGGCAGAGCTCAGCCTCGTGCTGGCATGAAGGATGCCACTGCTCCTCTGGGGATGGGTGGGCAGTTCATTGCCTTTCTTTGTGTTTAATTTAAAAACTGGAAACTGGTTTCATTGGCTTTTTTTTTTTCTTCTTCTTTTTGAGCTATGAAAGCCAAAAGGCTTTAAGTTCCTCAGTTGTATTTATATTACTGCACTACTGATTTGTGTTGAGCTAGATGAAGATTAAACACTATTGAACGTGAGGGGACGTTCCCTCACTGAATGTAGTCATGGCTGCTGCTGAGTTTATTTTTTGGGCAATCAGCTGTTCCTCAGGCCCAGCACTGGAGCCTGCAGCTCTCCCTGTGCTGAGGCCACAGCATTTGCTGGTGTCACAGCATGGGCCACCCTCTGCCTGGGCTGTCTGGCACACAGCTGGGGCTTGGCTCAGCCTTCCCCTCCCTGGAGGCTCCTGCACCCTCTCCCCAGAGCTCCTTCTGTCCAAACCCACCCAGGACCACACACAGGGAGGGCTGACCCCAGGATGCTCCTCAGAGGGCACAGCCCAGCGCTGGCTGTCCCATGGCTGCACACTTAACTCTTGGGTGACACCACCCTCTGTGTGTCCCTTCATTTGGATGTAAGTGAACAAACTGTGGGAATGGGAGGGTTTGGAGCTGCAGGGATTGACCAGATGTGGTCCTGAGGCTGCACCTGGGAGCACTTTGTGCTGGGAGAGGGGAGCTGTTGGGCTCTACCTGGTTCTAGTCCTTGGGCTTTTTGAGCCTCTCGCTTCTGCCCATCTCATGGAGGGCCCCCAGCAGCACATGAGGGCTCAACCACTGGGCATTGGTTGCTGTAGGGGTCAGTTCCCCTCTCAGCAGAGACAGGGTGGCCTTTCCAGTGAGCCTGGCTGCTTGTTACAGGAGAGGGAATTAAAATCTGTGCAGCTGTTACCTCCAACACCTTTATTCAGCTGCAGTTGTCCTTCACCCCTGTGTTTCACTGTGGGGTCACAGCCCTTGGGGTGGGGGTGCTGGGCTTTGGGGAGGGCTGTGGCCTTCCCTCCGTGCCCAGGGGCTCGTTGTCCTTGCTGTCACTGAGTGCAGGTGTGTGACAGCACAGCACAAGCTCCCGTTAGATTCCCAGCTCCCATTAGTATTCCCTGGCTGTGCAGCCTCTTCCCCCTCCACGTGTTAACCCTCGGTGCCACCAAACCTTCAGGAATGGGAACAGGCAGCTCTGCACCCCAGCTTTGGGGGGCACAAGGACGTTTGGTGCTGACAGAGGTGAGGAGACCTCCAGGCTGAAGGTGGGAACTTCTGGCCCGAGGCAGGAGCAGGGTGGGCTGTCTGCTGTAGTGCCCCAGGAGCACAGCCCTCCCCAGGTGTGTGCACAGAGCCTCCCTGGGGTTTTGGAATCCCTTTCCCTGCTCTCCTCCTCCCCCAGTGTCACTAATTTCACTGCCAGTTTGTTACCCGAGTGCCGTGAGCGTGACCTTGCTCAGGAAGGTTTCTGCATTGCTATGCTTTATGATTTCACAATTAGACACTGGCTACAAGTTGCCCACGTGTGGAAGTTAAAGGCTGAGACATCTGTCAGAGGAACCAGCACCTTCACTCAGTTTTGTTTTCTTTAACATATTCAAGTGCTGGTGAAGATGTTTGAGGTAAATTCTAGTTTTGAAATAGTTTACTCTTAAATCTTTTCCCCATTAACCATTAACTTTGGTTAATGATGTTTGGTGGGCCAAGACTAAAAGTCTTTTTTTTTAAACAAAATGTTTCTTGCAAATGAACAGGGAAACTTTCTCCAGTTTCAGCTGTGGGACAGTTCTCACCAAGGAATTGATTTCACAGGAAAGCAAAATAGCAGCAGTGTCAGGGCTCGAGCTGCCCCACACCTGGATAGCAGCACCTCCTCATGCAGCAGAGGAACATTTATTAATTAGTGGAGTCCTTGAAGGAGATGACTGTGGCCACCCAGCTCTCGCTGGAGCTGACTGTATAGGGAACACACTTTGGCACCACAGCAGCCAGGGGGGATCCGATGGCACTCTGGGACACGGATTTTTCAGAGAGGGGAGGAAATTCACCTTCAGAGTTGCCCTTCTGCCCATGCACAGCGGAGCCCTCAGAGTTCACTTCTCTCAATGTCACCTAAGGACAGAGGAAGCCAAATCTGCTGAGCTCCCCAGCTGCGGGCTCGGCTTGATGCGTGGGAAGAACTTGCACCAGCCCCGGGGCAGCAGCGGAAGAGGAGATGGGGTTTCTCACTGCCCTGAGGGCAAAGAGCTGCTCCTGCCACCAGCGGCTTTTGGTCTGTGTCACATCCCCAGGAGGGGATCAGGGCCTGGGCTGGAGGCTCCCAGGCTCCCAGCCTGTGAAATGGGTTTCATTGCTGGAATTTCACAGCTCAAGAAACTAAGGCAACTCTGAGGCAGCAGCTCGAGGGCTCTGCCCAGCGCGGCTGTCCCGGTGTTTTGGTGGTTCAGCAGCCCGGGGAAGCCCCGCGGTCCCTGGGGGAAGCGGGTGCAGGGATTTGGCCGCAGGCACCGCGGCCGAGGCCAAGACCAGGCGCCTATCGGACCGTGACGGAGCCGGGGACATTGGGGTTGCAGTCGCAGCTCCACCACTTGTGCCTCCCTAAACAGCACCCGGGGCTAGGAGGAGTTAATCTAACAAAAGGCTCTTTCTGGAGCCAGGGGAGCACGGTTTTTCCTCTCCTTTTACTCATCCTGCTGCATGTGCTGTCCTTGCTCCGACCGTGTGGATTTGGCGCTGCTCCCCAGCGCCTTCCTGTCATTAGGATTCCCTGGATTGCTGCTGCTTTCCTTCCTCCAGCCGGGCTCTCCCTGTCCTCGGCACTGACAGGAGCTCCCGCACCTCGCTCGGGTCTCCCTTAGCCACGGGGGGGACACAGATACAGTAACGATGTGCTCCCTAAATTATCCCCGTGCCGAGGGTGCGGGCGCACTGCAGGGGTGCTGGGGACACATTGTGGCACCGCGGGCACCCTGCAGCGCCCCCGGCTGCGGGAGCTGCCCCTGGGGCTGTTCCAGAGCCGGGCAGGAGCGTTGGTCACT
This sequence comes from Drymodes brunneopygia, assembly GCA_013400955.1. Taxonomy (NCBI): domain Eukaryota; kingdom Metazoa; phylum Chordata; class Aves; order Passeriformes; family Petroicidae; genus Drymodes; species Drymodes brunneopygia. Next base: position 256,958 of record VZTZ01012615.1, read on the forward strand.
GCCCTGAGAGAGGCAGGGGGCTCAGCTGAAGGACCGACCCTGTGCTGGTCGTGTCCCAGTGGGAGCTGGTCACGCCACCACAGCCCACCTGCTCCCTGCCACCAGCGCCCCGCACGTCCCTCCTGACCGGGCACAGACCCAGCGTCACTCCCCGGCTCGCTGCTGGCCCAGTGGGGGTTGTTACAGGCATTTTGGGGCGAGCGTGGCTGACTCGGGGCAGGAGTTTGCGGAGCATCCCTGCTCCTGCCTCCTCTCTTGCCGCCGCTCCTCCCGCTGAGGCAGAGCCCCGAGCGGCACCGGGGGCGATGCGGGTGCTGTGGTGAAGGCCCGCGGGCACCGTCCATCCCTCTGTCCGCCCTCTGTCGGTCCAAACGGGGCCCCGTGCGCCGAGTGAGTCCTTCTTTCCATTGTTCAAACAATCTCTTTTCCACACGCGGTGCCAAAGGCTCCCCGCTCGCTCCCGCACGCGCCAGTATATTTAGCTGTGTCTAAGCCTCTACCTTTCCTTATATAGGAGAGGCCAAACGAATTTCTCACTCTCATTATTAATAGCCTGAGAGGAGCTCTTAGGAGGCTGCCAAAAATAGCAGGCAAACAGAGCGCACCCGGGGTGGGGAGGGTGTCGTGGCAGGCACGGAGCCGCCGGGACCGCCGCGGGAGGGATGCCACGCTGCTGGTCCCGGCTTTTCCCTTTGGGAGCCACACTAAGGCGTCTCCCAGCATCCTGCCCCGGGCAGGGGGTCCCCCTCGCCCCGCCAGCTCTCCGCAGGTAGGACCGGCGGGGCTCCGGGTGGGCAGAGCAGCCCTGTACCCCCGGCTTGGCAGCTGGGGATGCTGGAACAACCGCCCCGTGTGTGTTGGGGACACCCCAAGCGGGTGGCCTGGGGCAATCCAGGGATCCCCATCCGCACGGGGTTCTCCTGGCCGTGAGGATTTCCTGTGACTGAAGTGGTGACAGGTTTTACCCTTCTGTGCACTCCACGAGCTGCCCTGGGCCCAGAGGTGTGTGCCGGCTCCCCCCACGACACGGTTTAGGACCCCCGCCGGGCACCCGGGGATCGTGGGGCAGGTGGCAGAGCTGGCCGGCTCTCTGCGCGCTGGTGGCAGCCCTGGCTGCCTCGGTCCGGGAGGGAGAGGGTTTCTCAGCAGAGATGACCCATGCAGCATCCCCAGAATGGGGCACATGTGCCGGGACACCGAGCCCGGGATGGCGAGAGCGAGGAGGGAGCTTCGGGGTGCTCAGAGAGCGAGGGGTCTTCAACTGCACCCGGAGATGTTGCATCCCAGGCAGGGTCTGCCTTAAATCCCTCCTTCCTCCCTCCCTCCCTCCCTCCCTGGCGAGGAACTTCTCCCGCTGAACTGGAGGATGCTGCAAGCTCCTGCGGACGAGCCGGAGGAGTCCTGTGGCAAAGTCAAGGCGAGCGGGGAAGCAGCGTGCTCGTGCCGGGTGTCACCGCAGCTCGCTGCCGCCAGCCCAGCCTGCTGCGGCCGCTGTCACCTCCAGGACCGTGAGTGGCCTTGCGGGCGGGAGGTGCGGGGTCTGCGGGGAGCAGCGGGGCTTTCCCCGCCGCCAAGGTTTAACCTTCAGCGAGCCCGGCCGGTGCTGAGCCCGCCGGGGCCGGGGATGCTGCTGCTGCGGGGCGCCGGCAGCGGCTCGGCGTGGGCGGGGAGGGGACACCCTGGGCTGGGGGTCACCGCAGCCCCCCCTGCTTGGGGCCAGCCCGGGTGGAGAAGGAGGAGTGGGGGGCAGCAGCAAGTCTCTGTGTGGCTGGGGGCGGCAGGTCCCGGCTGCAGAGGGGTCCTGGGTGGTGAGTGCTCGGCTCTGCGGGCAGCACCCGGCTCTTCTGCCTGCGGGTGTCCCCTTGCACCGGGGCCGGTCACCCCCTCTCCGGGGAGCGGAGGTGCCCTCGGTCATGCAAAGTGAGGACACCCCACTCCTGTGAGATGGGCTGGGAAGGGAAATCCAGCTCCTGGGCACCTCAACATCGCGTTTTGGACTCGCACGGAGGGAAGTGCTGACCACCATGTCCGAGTGCACCAGGGCCGTGCGGCCACAGCCCCGACGTGGGCAATGCCACGGGTGCCAGGCAGCCTGTGCCAGCGCTCCCCTTGCACCCACCTCCCTCCTCCTTGCTGGGCCTCTTGGTATTTTTTTTATAAGTCACTCAGCAGCCGCTGCAGTGGATTCGCCGGGGTTGGACGAGCCGGGGGAAGCCGACTGGGGGGGCAGCGCTGGATGGAAAAACTTGGAAAGGCCCCTGCGGGGCAGCGGCTGCAGAGCTCGGCCAGGGACGCGGCGCTGGTGGAGCCGGGAAAAAAACCTCTTCCTTTTATAGCCAAGCTGGCGTTGTTGGGTGCCTGCGGGTGCGTGGGTGCCACTGCGGCCGGCCTCGGCAGCCCCCCGGCTCATCTGCCTCCCCTTGCAAAGCCGTCTGCCCCTGGTGCCCACAAACCACCCCGCCTGGGCACGGAACTGCTCTCGGGACAGGTGGAGAACACGGGGGGCTGCCCTGGCAGAAAACTCACAGTCAGTCTGCAGTCACGGAGAATTCGTGGAAGAGGGGCTGCCCCAGGCCACAACTCCCTGGTGGGTTTCGGCTCAGGGTCTGCAGATGCCAAAGGCAGCGCTGGGGCTGAGGAAGGCTCAGGGATGCCTGCAGAGGTGGGGGCACGCCCAGGGCTGCAGAGGGGTTGATGGTGATGATTGGGAATGACTGGGCACAGAGAGGGCAGGGGGGTAGAGCTGATCTGTGGAACAGGGCAGGGGCAAGGAGGGGTGGTGGAAACAGGCAGGGGTGGCCTGGGCTGGAGCTGGGGGACACGAGGTGCCTCCCGTGGAGCTGAATGCAGCCCTCCAAGGTCACTGGGAGAGCCCGGCCGAGGGCAGAAGGAACCGTGCCATGGGATGGGGCTGTGTGGGCCACTCGGGCTGGGGTATCTCTAATACCCAGTTCTGGGACGCTACCCAAGGTCAGCCGAGGTGACTGGAGAAGAACTCGGCTGTGCTGTTAGAGCCCGGATGCTGTGCCCGGGCTTTGCGGTTTCAGGGTGGGTGCAGCCACGAGCTTTTGGCTCCCACTGAAGCCTGACAGTGCTGGCAGTCCCTGCCACCCCGGCAGTGCCACAGCAAATCCTCACGGCAGCATGGCACTGCACTGCAGGGCCGGCACAGCCCCAGGCCTTCAGTGGCTGCATCTCTGCAGCCTCTGGCCTCAGGACACACACTCAGTTTGATCTGGAGTGGGACAGGAGTGCTGATCCAGCCAGACACGCTCTACCCCACCACTGCTGCTGTGCTGGCAACTTGTGTCGTGACCTGGGAGCCGTGTCTGGAATCCTCAGGGCAAGATCATTGGGACCAGCCATGCAGGAGCCCCTGGGGTGCTGGCAGAGCATCCTGGGGGGAGCATGGCTGTGTCATGCTGTGCCCCACGGCAATTATTGGCATCTCAGGGGCCACCAAGCTGTGACTCTGCTGCCTGTGGGTGCTGTGAGCAGTGCTGGTGACGTGAGCCTGCACTTGGCACCCAGGGACTCCTTGCAGGGAGCTGCAGCTCGTGTGGCCAAAGCTCCTGGCGCTGAGTCACAGCCAAACCATGTCCGTGTCTGGCCAGCCCTGTGTCCCTCCTGCCCATGGCCAGGCCCCCTCACACACCCCTCACTCCCCTGTCCTGGGAGGGGGCAGCCCTGGAACTCTGTTCCTGCCCTTGTCCTGTTCCAGCTGCAGATTTAGAGGTGGAAAGGTCACTGATGTCAAGGTGCATTTGGGTGGTGGTGACACTTGTCCCCTCTGTCACCCTGCCATGGCCAAGCTGTGTCATGGCCAAGAAGCCCCCCACAGTCCTCTTAGGGTCTCAAGCCTCTGAGCTCTTAGCTGAATCCCTCCTCCCATGGGCAAAGGCATCCCCAGCCTTCCCTGTCCAGAGCTGCTGCATGGGGAGGGGGTGGGAAGGGCTCAGACCCCCGTGTCCTTTTCCTGGCCCTGCAAACCAGGTGGGCAGGGGTATGGGGGTGTGGGAGGTGGGTGCTCCCCTGAGCTGGCTCAGCTGCACCACCCTCCAACCACTGCGCTGGCACATGGACAGATTTGGGGAGTGGGGGTCCTGGGGGGTGCAGGGGTCAGAGGAGCCAGTTGGTACATCCTGACCCAGTGCAGCAGCAGTAGGGGGGACCCCTGCCAAACCAAGAACCAGGGCCAAGGGGGATTCTCCCTCTGGAGGTGGCTCCAAGCACAGGCGCCCACCTCTGCCATCCATCCGTGCTGGCCCATGAGGGCTCACAGGACACGGCCCTTGGCTGTGTCCCCGTCTCCTCACAGGTGCTGCTCCCCAGGTGCCCCCACAGCCCAAACCGCTGAGCCTCAACTGCATCCTGGAGCATTCCATCACCCACAAAGGACAGCTACTCCCCAGAAACACCAACCTGAGCACCCTCCAGCCGCCGGGGGATCCAAGGCACACATGGGTTGCCCGCAGCTCCGAGCACAAGGAACTCCGTGCTCTGGGGTGGCTGTGGGCACAGGGGCCTTATGGGCAGTGCCTCCTCCTGGGCTGCACCGGACAGCGGCCGAAGACGGGACTGGGGGTGGGCAGGCGGTGCTCTCCACAGCTCCTGCCCAGTCTCGGGTTTCACCAGGGCCACTGGCTCCTTCCAGGATCTCACCGGAGCTGGAGGACACGGCTGAGAGCGGGGACAGCCCCGTGCCACCAGTCCCGCGGCGCCCGCATCTCCCTCCCATCCCTACATACTTCTTCATATGCCCATATGGAGCCGGCCGGCGTTATGGAATGTTAAGAAGTATGTATTTTTGGGCTGGGACCCCCACGCCGGGAGCCCCCACCACCAGCACCGAGCAGATGGCACCTCCGGAGAGACGATGCGTCCCTGGGGCTGGTAAAAAGGAACCAGATCAACTTGCAACTGGATTTGGTCCCCTTCAACCAGCTGCAGCGGCGCATGAGCTGCGGCACCCGCTGGCCCTCACCGCCCCAGCCCCGGGCGTTGCTGCTGTGCTGCCCTGAGCGGGCTCGGGGTGGGTGCAGGGAGAGGGAGAAATAGGGGGTGCAGAGTGGGGTTTGGCTGTTTTTTGAGTCTCTCCGGTGGAGAGGAGGCAGGCGGAGGAGCTGTAGTTCTGCTTTCCGGACTTGCCCGGGACCCCCGTCAGAAAGGCGGAGTTTTACCGGTGGGGAACCGCCCCGTGAAGCCACAGGAGCCCAGCACAGACCAGAGGAGCCCCCGGCCCGGCGCGTCCTTCCCCCGCAGTCCCCGCACCTCTCGTCTGAGGCGGTGGGGACTTAAGTGCTCCTTGCGGGGACACTCCCCAGGGGGTGCCCCAGTCCTGCTCTAGCAGAGGCAGTAAAATCGAAAGGAAACCAGAAAGTGAAACTCATTCTCGAAAATTCACTGTCCCGACACACCCAGGCTCGATCTTTCCGGCAGCCCATTGCCCCTCAGACACAGCGCAGGCTGGAGCCGTGGTGAGCCGCGCTCCCGCGGTGGGTGTTTGGGGACAGCACCCTTTCTCTGAGGGGCGGGGGGGACAAGAACCGGGTCTGCTCAAGTCGCTGCACCGGTGAAGAAGCCACGGAGCCCTGGGCCGGGCAGGAGCGTGGGCGGAGGCTGGGGGAGTTTCTGTTTTTAAGGGGAAGCCTGCTGGGTAGGAGAGGGGTGGCTGAGATCGTTCGTGCAGGGCACCAAAGCCCCGCTGACCCCATCTGACGCCCACAGAAAAATGCCTTGTTCTTGTTTCCTAAAGGACCGGGCTTAGAGCAGACTCAGCTCAGCTCTCGCTCCCGGCCAGCCGACCATGGGTGAGTTGGGTGGCTCGTGGGGAGCGGTCACGGGCTCTACTGTGGGACTGGGAGGGCCACGGGGACCCTGGGGTTTGTCCCTTCTCCGCTCTCCTCTCGGCCGAGAGGGCAGCGGGGCCGGTGCCGTTTCCGAGCATCTGCAGGGCTGAAAGAGGGTAGGGCTGCGAGAGCTGCTGCTGCCACCGGGCCCCTGGCACAGGGCGCTGGGCTCCAGCCGTGACGAGCTTTAGCACCCACACTCCTGCCTTTCTCTCATTTTCCTTCTTAGGTGCAGGTACAGTCATCGTTGCAGTGGTCGCTATACTCGTCCTGGGAGCCGCACTTATCGGTGAGCTGTGGCACAGAATAAGCAGAGTTTGGATTCACTTGTGGTTCTGCTGAGAGGGAAGGGGCAGCACTGGCCGCTGCCTGCAATTCTGCCTGTCCCCGCTGCTGCAGCCCTGCCCCTGCTCCTCTCCTGCCACCCATGGGGTGTCCCCGTCCCTGCACCCCCAGCCCGAGCTCCCTGCTCTGGTCCCCGGGGGCTTTTGTGGAGGGCGGTTGTGGTGCTGGTGTCAGGAGGAGATGTGGGTCACAGAGAGCACCCTAACGCTGCTCTGTCCTCCCTGCAGTATTGGTAAAAGATCAGACCGTGGAGCTCTCTGCGAATGCCAAGGGTGCCCGTTTCAAAACTGGTGAGTGAGGAGGGCAGGGGAGCTGGGCTGTAGTGGGAGGGAGCAGGGGGCTGTACCCTGGGCTTGTTCTGAAGGCAAACCAACCCTTTAACTCCTCACTGGTCTGAATGTGCCCAGACTCTGGGAAAGGCATAAATCCTCAGTGTGGTGGGAAGAGTCAGGGTCTGCTGGGATAGGGATAAGAGCTGAGGGCATCAGGGCCCATTCAGGCAGGTGT
>VZTZ01012618.1:4238-76802 GCA_013400955.1 Drymodes brunneopygia
TTTATATATCTATTTATTAAGGTATTTTTCATCAATACCTCAAATCCCTCAAAAATATTTCTATGAATTGAACAAAACAGTTCTATTTCAGGTGCCCTGGAGATTTTATAATTTATAAACAATAACACTAAAATCAAATAAACTTTATTAGTTGACTTACACGTAAATGTGCCTCCGAGACTTGAAAGAATTACATTTGTAGTAGTCAACATCATGGGTAGGAGTTTCCCAACCAGATTTCTAATCTATTATTTTTTTCTACTTTTCCACCAGTTTTCAATTTCAAAACCTCCAAAGTCACAAATCAGCTCTTTTCCTAATCCTTGTAAGAAAAAGAGCTTGAGAAAGAGATTATTTCAAAGGAGAGAAGGTGTGACCTGCATTTACTGAGATGTGTTTAGCATCATACTTTGTGTCCTTTCCTCGTACGCTTCATTTCAGTCTGTCAAAAACTAGCTTCCGGTCTTCAGAAAGTTCAGAGTTTTGACAACACTTACCCACTGCTGACTCTCCTTTCTTAAAGCAAAATTCAACTAAGGTAAGAAAACTGAAACTCCACCCCAAAAAAGTCCATATATTTCTTCCATTCAGGAAATGTATTGTAAGGGCAGAGGGGACCGTTTTTGGTGGACTGGTTGGCTTTAATTCATAAATAGTTATTTTACCTATATAACAAAAAACTAACAAAGCGTCAACTCGCCCTTAAAGGAAGAAAGATAATTTTCTTCTTTCTTACTGTGCTGTATTTCAATAGAAATACCTATAGAAAATTCTATAGTTTAACAAAGATGTTGAATATGGATCCTAGAGACTCAACAAAATTTAATTCAGAATTGTTTGACATTTAACAAGTGTCTCCCTGAAAATAAGACATATCTGCAAGCTGCAGCTGAACAGATCTTCCTAATTGAATCTCTTAATTAGCAAAACAGTATTCAGTTTCTATAATCTAGCATAACTAATATTTTACCAGCTAATCGAGCTGAGTTTAAACTGGAAAACAACTGCAGAATCCAAATAGTTTTTCTTTGCACATGGATTTCTGTGCAGATTCTTCATTTCTGCACTTTTCTTTCATATTGGATTTGTATGTGCTTTGGGAGCAAGAAATTTAAATTTTAGCACAAATCTTAAATGATCTGTGCAAATAATGATCACTTATCATAACAGACAGTCCAAGTGAACAAAAGGCTCCTTGTTATAGCATTCGCACTACAGATGGTAGGCAAAGTTTATTATTTGTGTACTGGAGACATTTCCTCTGGTTTGGAAAGAGTTCTGATCAGCATGATTGCTGCATTTTCCCATTAATTTCAAGGACTTCCAGATCATTCTAAAGTGCCGTAGAGAAAAGGATACTGCATTGGAAATATTGCCAGCTGTAAAGTAAATGTGTATTACAGTACATAATACTGTATCTCTGCGTATTAAGATCATAGAAAAGTGACTGACATGTAACATACGTGCCCAATATAAAATTTACATATTTTATGAAAACTTAATTGTATGATGAAAATATAATGAGTCTTTGAGGATGTCATTGTTTTATCACTCATGCAGTTCTAATCCCACTCTTCAAATTGACCCTTACCATCCATTCTGAAAGACAGAAGCAAACAATAATTTTGCTGACAATAAAAGTGTCAGCCAGAAAAAAAGGACATTTGTGAATGCACTTGACATCTTAATCCTACAGATCATAGGCCCACTTTAAAAATATATTAAAAATTGAAACTACAGTAGTTAAGAAACATAACCTACTTAGAAAAGAGAATGTAATGGATTTGTTGGGAAACATCAGGATTTTAACCAATAGTAAATCAAAGGAAGAAATGATGGTCATAGACAAAAATGGTTATCATTAAAAACAAATGTTCTCATCTTCACAATGAAATTCTCACCAGATTTTCTTTAGTAGGTGAAAACGACCCTAATTCCACCATATTTCTGCATATTTATCATGCCATCTGACTCTACTAGCTTTCCAAACTATGTGACTTCATTCAGTTTTTTGTTGGAAATGTCCCTGCCTTATGCCCTTTCCTGAATCATGCCTGAAGTTGTTTGAAAAAGTGTTTATTTGTAAACCATATCAAAGACTGCTAAAAGTGACCCAGTGTCCAGGAACATGCTATGGCAACTGTTTAATTTAACAATACACGTATAGCCAAAGTCATTACAGTAATAGATTAATTTCTTATAATTTTCTCCAAATTAAAGCAACCAGAAAAGATAGAATACAAGAAAAAAGATAGAATATAAGGTTCAAATATTTTCAGTCAAAAGCAATTGTTAATAGCAAAAATCTGTCAAATTGATATGTCAAGAAGAAAGGTGCTCTGGAACTTCCTTGGCTTTATTGAATTGGCAAAGAAGAAAATTCCATGAATACTGTAAACCAGAGACTCAAAGCCTCCTAGTCTCCAGACAGTGTAACTCTGCAAGGATTAATGGAGTTTTAGTCATCTCCAGCATCCAACATGTCTGTCTCTTTGAGATATGCAACATACATAAGCCTGAAGGCTATTCCAAATTGCATCAGCCAGATTAGTGTCCCACATATTCATTTATAATTGATTACTACTTGAGTAGTTAGATTTTTACTTTTATTTAACCAATCAGAACCTTCCTTGCAGTGAAAAAAAAAAGAAAAAAATAATTTTATAAGAAACTAGGAATCCATCAATAAGTGCACATTTTGGGACTATTAAAACTAGTGGTGAAAGTTGTTTACATCAGCGGCAACTAGTTGCAACAGCTTACCCATTGACAAGCCCAGGAAATTTTTGAAGCATTATTATTCTACATTAAAAAATAAAAATTAACCCCCCCCCCAATCTTCAGTACTACTAAGGAGGAAAATGCACTTAGTTTCTTCATTTTCTAAATTTCCATGTTATCATGACCTTCAAAATGACAGACAAGTCTGAAGTCTATTTAATTTACCACCATTTGACATGCCCAGTCCTTGTTTACTGACAGGAATTCTTCAGCCATCTACATACAAGATATAGAGAATTTAATGAATTATAGAAGCTAATCTTTTCATAGGTAAGTAAAGAGATAATGGTAAAACACAGACTAAAACTTTCAGAAGCAGATACAATATCAGTTGCCAGGAGTGAAGGATCTCCTGAGATTCCATATGTTAGGTATTACCTGGACTTGTGGTACTGCTTGTATAGTTACATTATAAACATTAGTAGGCTACATATATACAAAGAAGATTTATTGGGGAAATAATATAAATGTTGAGACAAAGGGGTTTTTTCATCTTTGCTTAGATAAAATTCCCAATTACATTAGTGGGAAAGAACATATACGTGTATTTAAGGACTGAGGATAATGATTATCAGTCTAGATGTCTGGGAAACTTACTTTCAACACAGCTCACATTAAAAGGGAAAGCAATCAGGAAGAAGAGATCTGATTAGAAGAGAAACCTTCATTAAGTCACAAAAAAAACTTGGTAAAGCAAAAGAGTTTGTTAAAATGGCATCTAAAAGTGAAAAAATAAGCCAACAGAATCTCAGTTAGTTGCAGGAACACATCTATGCTGTCGTATACTCTTCAATTTCAGATAATGCAGATAACACAGCTTTTCCCACGTTAACTTCTTCTGTATGCTGATTTAACTGAGAAGTGAATATTCAGGGTCTAGAAAAAAACTACAGGAAAACAAAGTTGCTGGATGAAATATGAGCAGGCAGTGCTCAGATCACAGGAGCTCAACAGAACAGTTAGCAAAATACTGTTAGGACAAAAAATTATTTAGTGATTGGCACAATGTGTACTTACTTAATTCACACTGTCCTTCAATCTGCTGGGAGGTGTTTATTAAAAGTACAAACTGAGAAATACAAAACTTGTTGTGTGAATTGACAGCTTGAAGAGTCTAAAAATCAAACTAGCCAGAACTGAGGATTCTTGTCAACAGAGATACAGTTCACAAAGCCCATCAGATAGGTGGAAAGAAAATGCCAGTTCTCAATTGCCTAATTGATTCAAGCCCCTTTACTGTAATACACTTGACTTGTCTATACTGCAGTGCTTCATGCAATCCTGTTCTGGAATCTTGAAAGAATGGTAAAGGCCTGGTTTTTGTCAGAACGTCATTTAAATATTTTATTTTAATGCACTTAGGTTTCTTTTCTTTTTCTTTTTTTTTTTTCTATTGAATTGTAATAGCACACTTACTTCAGAAAGAAAACCTTCGTATTTATTCAAAAAGACTCACAGAATTCTCTGTTAATTAAGAGATTGAATTGATTGGTCGTTCTTCTGAGTTGAATAATTAGATAAAATGATTATTTAATACTGTAGGGAACAATCTTTTAGTGATCCCTCAAGGGACAGACTAGGTGACCTAATTGGTCTTTTGCATTTCTCTATTCTCTCTTTTAACGTAGCTCTGCAAGACTACAAAACCTAATGAAATGTATTTGAAATAAACATATTAAAATTGGTCCTGTAGCCTTCCAGTAGATCACATCTCATTATTAAAGGCATATTTCCATCTTTAATATTCTTGAAAGTATGTTGTTTTTACTTACCAAGATGTAAAACTTAAGACTGTCTGTTCAAACAGTACAGGAATTCAATGTACTGGAGATCTCATTTCAGTGTATAAGAGAGAAAACACAGCATTGTTTGTCAGAATCTGATGATGATGTTTATGCATGCTTTATTCCCTCAGCTGAATGTGGAATAGTCCAGGTAATGAGATAAAAAAAAGTTGAAGATTTAGGTTTTTTTTTTAATTGAAAAATAATACAAGCTTTTTCAGTAACAATATCCCTATTCATTTGTGATCAGCTTCTCCAGTCATCAGCCCACAGAAGGTAATTTTGAAATTCCAATGATATAACAGCTCTCAAGAAAAGATAAACTAAAAATAGAAAATTAAGAGGTAGAAGAGAAGGCTGAGGACATATCTTCATGCCAGTACAAGGAAGTAAGAGCTCAGTGTAAGGTAAAATTTCCCCAGCTTGGAGTTCTTCTAAATTTTCTCTGACAAAGTCTAACTCTAGTTGTTGCTTATTAAACATTGCCAAGTTTCAGCAAAAATGGCTTAGTGTGAAAAGAGACATTAGCATCTTACAATTATATAATGAAGACTTTGCATTCTTTTTTAAAAATATGAAATGTCCCTCAATAATTATATGATGTATTACATTTCTTAATGTCAGAGATGTCTCTCTGGAATTTTTTTCTGAATCTGTATTCCTTAACCACAGATGGACCTCAAGTTTGCCCTAACATAGGAAAAATGGTAAAAAAGATTCTTTTCTTGTTATCTCTATATTGATATTCACTGCTTGTCTCACCCTGAGCACATTAAACTGATTAGCCATGTTTATTAACATAATAGTTGCAGATCAGGACGCATGTTGAGAAACATTATATGTCTTATTTATGGGAATTATTCTTTGTGCACTGCCACAAGGACTCATAAAGTTAAAGCTTCTCAACTTCCTCTTCCATTATTTCCATAGTATGAAAAATGTCTTATTTGTAAACTGCTGTCTGCTTCCCCGGAAGCTTTTAGAACATTTTAGCAATACTAAAAGCATCTGATTCTCCCACCCTTTCATTTTAGTAAACAACAGAATAAAAAAAATAGACCTTCTGTAATGAAAGCATTCTATTTCAAATTTAGCTTTGAGCTTAATGAAGAAAAGGCAGATGTTTGCGTTTAGCTCTGATTCATATAACAAATAGGGAGGAAGATGAATAGTTAGATACCTAAAGAAACTTCATAATTTTTGCTCTTCCTTTAAGCTTGTAATGAAATTAATTTATTAATTTTTCATATATAATGCAATTCTGCAAAATTAAAGACATGAAGCTTATTCAGTAAAATTATTCTTGTTTTCAGGCTATGTTATCCTTATACCTATGGTCCATATAGATGCAAAACCTGTAAAAAGCCACAGTTATTAGTATTTGTGAAATTTAGGTTATTTAACAGAAATATAGAAATAGTTTTAAAAAAATTAAACTCAGAATTCTAAAATTTCCCTTGTAGAATGATTAATTTTCACTATATCACCTTATTGGAAGAAAGTTCTTTTCCATTTCTATTTTCAAGCTTTTCATCAAAAAAATTGCAACAGTTATACCTTGACTGTTACTTTTCAAGAAATATACCAAGCCATGCATGTCATTGTCGCAAATTTACAAACACAAAACCAAACTAAAAAACAAACCCAAAATAATAAAATACACTTGACAAAATGGACTGTGAATATAGAGCTTTATGCCCCTATATCCATGTAGACTCAACATGTGAAATCCTGATAATTGAGTAAAAATGTTGGTGTAACATAGAAAGCTGTAATTTCGCAGAATACATATTTATTTGTGCAAGAGTAAAGAAACCAAACATTTTTCATCTTGAAATAGACTCTAGATCCACTTTTAAAAATAGGTTTTTAGTTGATGACAGCTTTATTCACCTAAAATACAAAAAATGCAAAAGTCTTACAGTCTCAAGTAATTTCACTCCAAAACATTTTGTTTCTAAGAAATATAGTATCACTTCCCTACAGCTTCAAATCTTGAAATTTTCCTTCTGTATCAAAAATTCCTCACTACTCTTACAATTGCAGTAGCAAGATATAAAGGACTGTAAGTTTTAAGACAAGATCAGAACTCAACCCTGTCCTATCTAATGGAAAATTGATAAATAAAAAAAAATTAAATCAGTGGGGATAATTTCAATGAGTAAAACAAATTGTTTTGAATAAAGGATTTTAGAGAGGCAGTGAATCACAAGCAAAATACCTCAGTAAAGTAACTTCTTTGCAAAAAGGGAAATAGGTAAAGTCTATGTACAATCTTGCTGAATTTACAAACTAATCTATCATACATATTTCTGTACCCTGTCTGAAAATATGTCTTTAGAGAAAAACAGCAATGTAACGGACACCAAGGAAAATGATCAGGTTTTCTCTGTCTTGTGATGAATACCTGAGAATTAAGATTTGTTCATCCTCAGGAGGAAAATATTGACAGTGGGAAAGGAGCAGACTAATAGGAAAGGCAAAAGTTTGTTCTCTATGGCCATGAAGGTAGTATTAGTAATTTCAAAATTAAATTTAGGCTGGCCATTAACAAAAACCTTCGGTCAGCAAAAGCTGCAAATTATTTTCTCATATTGCCTAAAAGAGAGCAGCTTTCACATTTGTATTTCTTTATAAAAAAAGTTAAAGATAACATGTCTCCTGACTCTAGCTGACAATATCCATCTTGCTTCAGGAAAGGACAGATTAGGCAACTCTTGAGAGCCCTGACAGCCTATTTTTATGTATCTTCATCATCCCTGGTAGTGTGAACAGTAGATGGCCAGAGAGCTATACACAGAATTCCAAATCACTTTACTATCTTTGTTCCCCTAGATATTTCCAAAATCACCTCAAAAAAGAAGTCCACTTCCATTTATAGAATTTTCAAAAAATTGTCATGACTCACTTTCCATTTTATAGTGTGCATGCACAGTCATAGGAAGGGGGAATGGTCAAGAGGAGATAGTAAGCTGATCCATAAAGATATCAACCTTTTTCCTTCATGGATCTGAGGAGATTATAATGGCCGTTGTGAATTTCTGTGAAGATGGCAGTGCTCTTTCCCCTGCCCCTTTTGCCAGACACTGCTTAGGCACAGAGAGGGAACAGGAGGGAACAGGATGAGGGAAAAAAGCACAGCAATGTAGCTGCTGTTTGCCCATGTCAGCTGGAAGGCATGTTGAGTCCAGATCATGACAGGGACAGGAGAGTATTCTGCCTGCTCCCAGCTTGGAGCCTGCTTTCTCTACTTAGAAAGCAGCCTGCCCAGCAGGAAAACTGTCCCTGCCGACAAGCATGCCATCAATAAATACACTGGATGCAGTTTAGAATGGTGCACAGAATAACTTGTTCTACAGCATTAAAAACATTAGGCCACGTCCACAGCTGGTGTAGCTCAGTAGTCTCATTGTTTTAAACAGATCAGTCCTGATTTATGTCAGCTGAATGTCCAATTCACACAACATTGCTTCTTTTGATCTTTGGATTCTTGCAGCCTTACTAAGGCTGGAGCTCTGAAGCAAAGCTGAAATTTTAAAGCTGTTATTCTCATTCTTTTAACAAAAAGCTTTTCCAGTTCAGAATGCACGTATAAATATGCCAGATTCACAGGTCTAAACTTACACCCTACAGTGCATGTTATTAGTCTCCATAAACTTTTTTTCTTTTAAATTACCTTTTTCATGAGTTTACTTCCCCAAATCTTTGTCTTATTTAAACCTTTCATCATTTAAAATTTAACTGATTTTGTACATTTAGGATACCAACAGGTATCTCAAAGCATTAATTCCATTTTTGCATGGAATTTATCTGTTTATAATTTGAAGCTATTAGTTTAAATTATATATGAAAGAAGGTGAAGACATAAACCGTAAGCAAAATTACTGTGACCAAGAAAAGTTGCAGAAAAGTGTAATCTCTCTAGTCATTTAATTTTGACTGATATACAGGTGAAGAGAAAAGAAAATGTCTAAGCACTGTGTACACACAAACTGCAAGTAACATACATTAGCAAGGTTGGCTTTTGACCCAATGAACTGGAAACTAAATTGCATTGGTGCATGTTCACAATAGGAAGAATACTGTGACAAACTGAAACATATTAAAAACACTTAAAAACACTAAAAAAAACAAAGGGTTTTCTAGATCAGAAATATTCTTAGGTGAATGTCAGCTGATGTAACTTAAATGAAGAGTAAGTGTGAAAACCACCAGAGGAGCTAAAAGCAGTAAAAACAGCTTTACACTGATTTTATTCCCAGTTGTGCACAAACGGAGCAACAGGGTTCTCTAAAGAGTTCACGGATCTCAATGCACTCTTCTCGTTGCACTAAACTCCTAATTTAGATCTCTTGCTGTCTCTTTGCTATATTTAGTTTCAATGTATTATAAGTAGTACTTTCACAGTCATCCCAGGGACAAAACTAGTGGTTATATCAGTGTTATGACATGCAAGTTTTCGGAGACTGTTAGAAATGCACCCACATTCTGAAGCAGTGGAGAACAAAAATCCAATGAAAGTCTTTAGAAAGAAAACTTCAAGAACAAATCTCAAGTTTTCACTATGTTGAACACTTCTGTCTTTGTAAATATTGATCTCAATGGCAAGTGGGAGTACCTCAGGAAGCAAGAGTCGTATGCCAGTGACAGCAGTACACCCGTGGACAGGGGGGCTGAAGCATGGCTTAGGAGCATCACATCACTCTCTTGAGACCAGAAAACTAGTGTTCTTCTGGGTTGTTAAGAAGATTTCAAAAATGTGTAATTGTTTCCTCTCATTGTTTATAAATAGAAAAAGAGTTGGCTAGAGTTACTGACAAAAACAGTATGGTGCACTGGTAAAGTCACTCTACTAGAATAGCTCCCTCTCTATTAGTAAGTGTTATTTGTGCAGCCTTGCACCTCACAAGTTGTCAATACTTAGCACTGATTCTCAAATCTTAAATGGCTCCCATTTTTCCATGCAGTTGATGCTTTAAGAAAAAGAATACAAATTCATACAGCTATCAGATAAATGAATAAGTAATGACTACTGGATGAGAGGCAATTTTCCAAATCTAATTGAAGATGACAGAAAAATATTTTTTTGTGAATTTTTCATTGTCACTTAAGGCACCAAGGAGCAAGTTAGCAACAAATACTAGTTTGTTTTGGAATGTAGGCCTTCTTTTTCTCCCTATGGAAAACAAAACTTTCCCAAGTATTGAAGGATCATGAGCATCATCTAATTACCTTCAATAATATATTGGGGTAGTTTCTAAAGAAGTTATAATTACTCCAATTAGCATTAAAGGATTATAGAGGTTTATATGATTCTTATCTAGAACACTGTAATTTCAAAAAAGTTTGCAGATATTTTATAGATCTATCTTCTAAACAATACTTGACATTCCCAAGAGGCATTTGGATTTTTCTGTAAATGCTAGGAGGTTTTTTTTCTGCCAATAGCATAGTTACTTTTTAAATATTTGGGATGCCCTACCCAAAAGATATGACTCATGAATAGAACTCTTTTAACACTGTCCATTCTTTTATAGCCATTTGCAAAACATATGCCCAGTTTGACTTCAACAACGGCAAGTTCTGTACCTGCATGTCTTGGCCCATGGGGATTGATATTAGGAATACATTTTACACGCTTGTTAACTTTTCTGGCCCATGTGAAATATGATTCATTACTGGATATTTGGCCCTTGTAACACACACAGCACCCATGTCAGTAACTGCGGAGGATGTTGAGTTTGCAAGAACAACCATACCCATGACGTAATCTTTTATGGTGGTGAAAGATAAGTTAGCTGTGAAGAAGCCTGAAACTTTACAAGCTTTTGAAAATACCAGGTATGCAGATGTGTCTTCTATACTTAAAACTCCACTACAGTGTAGATACACTTCAAAAGAAATTAGTAAGAAAAAGTGACTAATACTGCAGAAAATTTCTTGGGCTATGCTATTGAATTATTTAGAAAAAATATTCGAATGAGTATCAAAATGGGATAATAGAAAGGAGCATTACGAAATGTACATGAATTAGATTAGAATCTCTGTTCTTAGGATTGTATTTCAGCTAATGAAATATCCAAATGAAATCATCACATATAGGTGGAGGCCTAGCTAGGACCCAAGTCACAGGCCTCAGTCTTACTCATAAAAAAGAGCAGTCTGTAATTTCTACTGTCTGCTTTGCTGCTGCTGCCAGTATTTCAACACTAAATAAATGCCTATTGACACGACTCTAGTTCTCTTATCATCCTCTTTCAGCAAGGCAGCAATATGGGGAATACAGAGCACCAGAGACCCTTCGGACACCCTGGTATATGGGATAGTCCTCATATCTAGAGTAGAATCTGTTCTGTCCTTCTTTGTTAAACCTAAGCATCCTTATTCAACTCAGTCCATTATTTATGACATCAAAGTGACCAATGACTTACAGCATATCTTGCATACTTCTTAATACCTTTTCATTAGTAAATCACAATAATACCCTGTCATGTTTCATATACCAGTATGCAAATTCTGTAGTAATAGAAGTCAAAATTGAAATCATGGATAAATCTTACATTTAATGTCAGTAATGCAAACCTGGTTTTTCTGCTTCAGTCCTACAAAAGTA
Source organism: Drymodes brunneopygia (assembly GCA_013400955.1). Taxonomy (NCBI): domain Eukaryota; kingdom Metazoa; phylum Chordata; class Aves; order Passeriformes; family Petroicidae; genus Drymodes; species Drymodes brunneopygia. Next base: position 15,417 of record VZTZ01012618.1, read on the forward strand.
GAGCCATTTCTCCAAGTTTGATTACCTTAGGCCTTAGATGAATACAAACATGAGCATTCTCACCTCAGCTCCATTAGTGTCAGGGCAGCATGCAAATGTCTGGAGTACCATGAGCAAATAAGGTGAAGAATGCGGGGCTTTTGTCAGAGAATTCTAGTATATTATTCACAATGTGTAAAGAATCTAAAGGACTGGCAGATTATATCTTTCTTGAAAGAACCAGAATCAAATGAGACTCAGCTGTAAGAGACATTTTGGTATGAAGCTTACCCTCAGGGGAGGCAACATGACCCTTCATCCAGCATGAGTCAGTCCAAAACATAATGGATACTGTATCCCTGCCTCTGCTATGCTTATAGCAAAAAGAGTAAAAACTATACACAGGTACAGCTTTTGAATCACATTCAAAAGAGATACACTGTGCACACAAGCAGAAAAATAATGCTTGTTAAACACTTGTAAAAGAAACTGGGCCCTGGTTTAGGGCCCAAGGCATCAAATGGGAAAACACAAGCACAGGAAAGAAATCCTAAATTACTGAGACGGTGAGTGACCTGGAGATCGAACTGGAGAGATGAGAGAGCAAAACGGTGCTAAACCCTTGCCTTCATCTTCTTCCCTAACAGCGTAGAGCTCAGTGAAATTTATTGCCTGAATATACCTCTTTTTTGCTTCTGTTGTCTTCTTAATTTCCTTACATTTTAAATGGCATTAACTACTCTCCACTGTTTTCCACTTTCTTCCCATAGCTGCAATAGCAGACTTGGTTTTTCATCCTATTGGATTCTTTGTTTACAGAGTTATAAATAATTTTTCCCAATCTGTCAAGGTCTCATGGTCTTTGTCCATTTTATTTTCAGTTTCAGGAAGTTTTCATACGTGGTGAAAGCCATAGTCATGTTCAGTGAATGTCTGAGGCCTGCTCTGAGTATTTCAGCAGTTTTGTGAAATCAGATTCCTCCAGTAATCTCACTTTCCATACACGCACAAGTGAAAAAAGGCTTCATAAGTGTGCCAAGTAGAAAGAGTTGTCAATTGTATAATAGTGTGTCTTAGCTAGTATAACTTAGCATACTTTGAAGCCTGTGAAACAATCAGCAATAAAAAAATAAAAATGTGTGTGGAGAACTGCTCTAATTTTTTTTATTTACAAGATTACTTTCTATCACTTAAAACACCCTGTATGACTTTATTTTCAACCACATATCCTGAACAGTGAAGCATATAATCTATAAAGACAGGAGGGGGAAAAAGACCCTAAAACTTTGAGCTATTACTGATATCCATACATTGTACTCATAAGGAATATGTCTTGCAGAGAAGGAATATGATAAAATAAGTGTTTTAACTGGAAATAAAATACAGAAAAAACATGCATGGTGTTTCAAAGTACCTCTGTTTGGCTACCACTGCCATTAAACACTATTTGCTAAAGATAACAGCCTGCAGATATACTCTTTCCTCTATAATTATTCTAGAGGACAACCTTGTTTTTCATAAAGAGTAACAAAATTGTATTGCAGTCTGGCTGGATAAGAAAAAGGGAAATTGCACTAAGTGACAGCTGGTCTGTTGCTCTAGATTAAGATTCTCAAAGGGAATGAGAAGATGATTCCATCTTGTTAAAGAAATCCAAATTACATCATACTGACCAATTGTACTGGACAGCAAAGCAGTCTCTGATTGGCCAGGGAACAGTCTGTCACTCGGCCATGGCAAAAAGCCTGTCATTCAGAATATATTTGAAGCACTCATTACGCTAATTTGTGTAAATAGATGAAGGGATGCACCTCTAATGCATTTTACTTTGAAGACGTGTGACGATAGGAAACCTGATTAGGCAAGTGCTATAGCTTTAGAGGACATCTTCTGAAGGGAGAGGAAAGCATTAAAATAGGCAAAAGGGTAATTTGAGAGGTAATTCACTTTTGTGAACTCTATATGACTTGTGAGGCTCCACATGAAATGCTGATGAATGTCCACAACAAGACTGAAAGGATGGCAGTGGAGCCTCCTGCCTGTTTCTGTCTGTCTTTTTATTTTAGTCTTGCAAATTCAAAATGCATTCAGTCGTGGAGTGGCACATGTACATTGAAATGTAATTTAATGCCTAAAATAATGTTCTATTGCTGTCTTTGTGTTAACATTGTCAGCCTTAATATTTCATTCCCTTACATGCAGCAGTACAAGCAATTTCTGTAGTTAGAATCAAGTTTTCGTATTCTTTCTTGAATATCATAGACTTTTCAAGAAGGTGAAGAATGCTTTATTTAAAAAAAAAAAAAAGGATGCATGGGATAAGGCAGAAAGATTACAGCTGGGGGAGTGGGAGGCAGATAGAGAAAAAAAGAAGAAATAACAAGAAACCACCCACATTTCAATACATTGTATGGTAGCGCTGTGAGTATATTCTGTGTTGGGAGCAGGGAATGAAGATGAAGAAAGTGGTAAGCAAGACAGGGAAGGACACCACATCACAGAGGAGGAGAACTAATTCTTTGAATTTAACAGTTAAGAGAAGGAAAATGTTAGGAAATCTGTCCTCTCCCATCCCCCTTCCCCCTTAATCGCTGTCAAGTTGATGTGGTATTTTTCACTGTTCTCTGAGTTATATCTTTGTAACATTAGTTATATCACTTTATTGTAAATAATTGAGGAAAATTTGCTATCTAATCAGTAATAATAGCCTTAAAACACAACCAGGAAAAACCTTTAATCTTTAACATATCAACTATTAAAATGAACAATCTGCATCTTTTACAAACTTAGTAAGGAAAGTGGTTCTCAAATATTGCTCATATGTAACTACAGATGTTCAAGTAGGGATACATCTGCACATCGAATTAGCTGTTGCCTCATTTACATCCCACATTAAACAGTTCTTGATTGTTCACATTCCAGGAATATCAGTGTGTCAAAATAACCAGGTCCTGCTGCTGTCAGACTGATCACAAGGTAATCCCAAGATTAAATGTGTGTGTGGTTCTCAGATCAGGCACTGAACATCCCAGCTCAACCCCCAAAACGCTTCTCTTTGGTTAGCACCTCCCTCTCTCTTTTGGCTTCATGATTCTACAAATCCTGTTTTCAGAGCCCAAACTTTCCTCATTTCCATAATTCATTTTTAGGGATAACAAAATCTTGTGGGGACTATGCACTGACATGCCAAATTCAATCTATGACTTAACTTCCTTTAATACCTATCAAGCCCTAGGGGGAAAAGAATCACATAGTGTACTGTAGAGTTTCCCTATCTCTTAGGATTTGGCTAACTCGAATGCTATGCCTTTATACAGGACAGCATTCACGTGATACGTTTCTTAGTGGAGTCACAGGGCCATGTAAGTTGGAAGTGACTTTCAAAAGTTATCTAGTTTGGTTCTAGTTCAACAGTTCAGTCAGTGTAGATTGTTCAGTCATGTTCAGTCAAATTCTGACAATCTGCAAGAATGATTTTCCTACATCTCTCTGAACAGAATCTCAGATTTTCACTGTGTTCGTGCTAAATTGCTCAAGGTAAAGCAAATAGCAGAATAATGAGTGCTCTTGTTTGAAAGTTTTTTAGCTTCTCTTTACAAGAAAAGCAAGTACCTGTACTGTACATATTTATTGACAGTCCTTAACTTAGTATCCCCTACTGCTTAGCACCCTATCAGGATAGACCCTTCTGCTTACCTCCATGCTGTTTCCAGTGTTGAGCCACACTGTAATCCTGTTACACAGTGGTGAGTTGGCCTGGATTAGATTTTGTTAAGATGAGTATTTCTGAATACTAATGCAGTATGTTTCATCTGATGTGACCATACACTGTGTTTTATACACTCCTTCAATGCAGTTGATGATTATAAAAAGGGGGGAAGGGGAGCAAAAAAAAAAAAGAAAAAGAAAATTTTAAAAAAAAATCAAACAAAAACACAAACAAACAAACAAACAAAACCCCCAAAAAGCAAAAACAAAAAACAAAACTGAAAACAAAACTTGCCTAAACAGTTTGGCTGTGATTTCTGTTTTTTGATACTTATTTTCATATTTCTGCTTCATACTTTTCCTGCTTGTTCTTTTAGAGAGAAATAGATGGGAAAAAGAGAGCTGTCACAACACTTTTTCTCAGCACTTGTGACTCCTGCCATACTGCACAAACAAGCAGAAGATGCCAGTCATAAGAATCTTCTCTAGATCTCTCTTTTCCCTTCTCTTTGTAATGGGATGCATCCTGAACTGGACAATTCCTACTTATTCAGTAGCACCTGAATAGGAATTGTTGGGAGACAGACTTGTAGGAAGGGTTTCATAGTGGAGGTGTTTTCAATGGTAGGTGCGTGGGAACATGTTAGGAGTCACAGTTGTTACTTACATTTAGAAGTTTTAGCCCAGTGGCAACCCTCCCATTTGTTGTCCCCATTTCCCTCTTCACATTACCTCTCCTCTCCTGCCATAGAAACAGCCTTCATTCATTAGCAAGCACAGCAGAGGAACTCTCTCTTGTACAACAATTAGAATTGACAAAGAAAAATCAGATCCTATATATTTAATAACTGAGTGCAAAGAACAGAAGATACTGTATTAGTTTGTATAGCAATCACAGTATTTTCATACATACCTGGAGGTCTTTTTCCATCTTTGCTGATAGTTTAATTCTCTTAACTTTTTATAAAGTACATTTCAAAATATTGTAACGCTCCGTATATTCCAGATATCTTAAAGGGCAGACAGAGTAGTTTCAACTGCACTAATTTATAGGAAACTTTTCAAATTAAATCAGCTTAAAAAATATGCAGAAATCCAGACAACCTTGTCAGTCATCAAGACCAAAGAGATGCAATATATTGTTTATCCCAGATAGCCCAAAGAGTGCTCAGAAAATTCTGTCTACTTTGACACACTTTCTGAATATATCTCATTTTTATGGCTCAGACACTGGAAGGAAGAAGTGCTTGCTGCTCATTCCAAGATCAGTGTTGATGCCTTGTGAGGCATGTAGAATGCCAGCTGGGACCATTCAGCTGAGTAATATCAATGAGCATCTTGCAGTATTCCCTTTAGCCTTTCTAAATATGCATACTATCTGCTTGTATTGGTGTCAGGCAACTTGGAGGGGAAAGGTAGGAAGGGGAAGAGGAAGAGGAAGGGGAAAGGGAAGGGGATGGAGAAGTGGAAGGGGAAGGGGGAGCTTTTGCATGATGTTAACTTCCAAGCTATGGAGTTCTGCTTCATTTTTCTGTGTTTGAAAGGGAAAGAGGGAGAAAAGTTATTAAATGTTAGATCAAGGTGTCTGTGCCTTTCAGTGCACAACCTGTTTAGCTATATCTGCTCTTAATTGGAGCCAGCTGGAGAAACACTAGAACAGACACCAAAACCAGCCCTCTTTCATAGGCACAAAATGCAAACTGGGTTAATATCTTCAGTCTATTTCAGACATTCCAGGAGCTATATGTATAAGTCACACACAATTTTGCACACCCTTATTTAGACATATGAGTAATCAAGACCAAACTCAGAAATAAATGAAAGACATAGAGAGAGGAACATAAGTCTTAAAGATAAGAAAATTTTCAGTACAGCCATGCAGTTCACTTATCTGTGACATTCAAGATCATAGAAAAATCCAAGAAGCAGTTAGCAGATTTCCTAAAATTACCCAGGAAATGTCCTCTAAGACATGCTCTTTTCCCACTCAGGAAGGACAATATCATCAAACATCTCTTACCACAGACTTCAATGAACTTGAAGACACTATCTACCAAGGATAGATATTTTAATAAAGACTTCTAGAAGGAAAAAAATATTCCAGAAGGTGAAACTCTGATCAGTGTAGCACACACCAACTAACTAGCTTTTATCATTGGATGATGAATTGCTTTGTCATGGCAAGATCTACCTCCCAGTGCCTCCCAGTTGTACCATCTATGAAAAATCTAAAAACAGCTCTTTCCCACAAGAAATAAAAGGTTTGGAAAAAAAACCTTTGAAAAAAATCTTTTGAAATACCTTTTTTAACAGGCTAACATTGTTTTCTCAGTGGTTCTATTGCTCTCAGTATGATTAATATTTGATATTAAAATAATTAAAATAAGGTAGTTGAAGCTGATAATTTAGAATGTTGCTTTTCAAATTGGTGTTTTCACTGCTTTAAAAACTGTCTCATTACCACCACTCATATTCAGGGTTACTCTTACTTCAATTACTAAGACTTTTTGGGTTATCTTATTTGCATTTTAATGAAAAGAATTATTCTAATCAACTGTGATGAACAGCACTCATAGTTTACAATTTTCATGATTAATCCAGCAATAACATATCCATATTCTGTGCAATAGAAGTATGACAGTCCCTAGAAACAGCATTTTCAACAACAACAAAAAAAAGTTGTGGAAAGGATAATTAAATTTTATTGCCTACAGAGATATCACACTATTAGTTTTTATACCAGATCATGGTCTAATTTTTTTATATTTCCAGGCAGTATGTAAAAATATTACATACAGCACAAGGAAAATTATATGTCCACTGAAATTTGTCTGTGAAACTAAAATGAATAATAATAGTTCCATCTTTATCTGCCCACTACAGTTGATCTACAATCCACTGCTATGGAAGGTGGCAGATTTCACGAGACAACAGATTAGGGCTTTCAGGCTAATGAATTCTTGTGCACCAGAACAATGTGAAAGAATCAATGCAAAATCCTCCAAAAAATATTACATTAACCATTTCAAAATCTTGTACATATTTCTACTTCATAACACAGCCTTTTTCCCTGTTCAATGCTTGCTTTGTGAGCCCATAAACATTGCTTCACCTAGAAAAACCAATCCAAGAGGCTGATTTAAGCAGTTGGTCAGCATCCTTCTCATTCTTCTCATTGTCCTCACGTTGCAGCTGTAGGCTTTTATCTACTGGTGGTCTTGCCAAAACCTTTGCAAAAGCTGCTTAGTGGTTGGTTGTTGGCTTGAAAAACTGAGACTGATTGTCAGCAAAATGTCAAATGTGACTCCACAAGCTGCAGTTGCTTTAAAATGACCACACATCACCATGACCTTGAAAATTATGAAGGCTAGCTGATAAGAGTGAAATCACAGAGATTTACATCTCCTAGGTCTTTTAGATTTACATCTGCTTCTGCTCAGCTTCAGGGGGAAGGTAGCACACAAGCATCACTGAAGGTATAACATGAGAGAATCCATTGAAAAAAAGATATTCCTTGTGCACTGGCTGCACAGACATAGCTACATGGTAGCAGCATATCATCAAGCAGTATTCAGCTCAGCCTCAATTAGATATGCCAAATATAGCCGAGACCTAAATGTTTCAAGGATTGTAACACGTTTTTAAATTACATTTTCTATCATTTCCAAGTACTTGGTGCTTTTACACACCTTTTAAACCACCAAAATGTTTCAGTCTCACAAGCAAATGTGATCCCAAATGTCAAACATATCCTTACATTACCATTTGGCTCTTAGGCTTGTATTTTCCATCCACTTCAAACCCTTCTCTATCCACCTCCCAAAACACATTCTAGTTCAAATCCCATTACAACTAACTACCAGCATACTTACAATTGTGTCTTAAGTCTTATGCATATAACAGAGCAGATTTGACCAAGACTTTACTAAGAAATAAAGTTTCTATTAAAGTCAATATATTATTCATAAATGTTCTTTGTTATTCTTTGCCAGCTCTCAGTGAAGCCAATATTCTAGCTAAGCTAAACACTGCTCCATGAGACAATGACACCACACTAAATTAAAATCTGTTAAAAGAATATGTGTGCTAGAAGGAATTACCCTTCTTTATCAATAAGAATTTGTATTTAATAGGTTTCTAGTTTATCTTTAGTCTAAATACTTAGAGGCTCTACCCTTTAATTTAATGTATAAATTGATTCTACTCTGTCTCACCACACCTAATGAGCATATTTGGTTCTTTGTCAATAAAAGCTAATGATTAAATGAAGAAAGGTAATCAGATTGAAATAAAGATAAGATACATTTCTTTTATACCAGACTGGAATACGTTATTGTCAATGCCTTTATCTGGAAAAGAAAAGCTAGATCCAGTCTCTTGTATCTTGTTTGATACCAACAGATAAGGCCTTCAGGCAAGCATTGCTTCAAAGGCAATGTAAAGGTATTCACAGATGTACTACTTAATTTGTGAGACAAGACAATGGTTTTCTTTGTGTACAAATGCTCATTATACATCAATGAAAGCAATCACATTCTTCCCTCTTTCTGCAAATGATAACTATTTTTAGTGCTGTAAGTCCTTGAGAAATGCACTGCAGCAGAACAGAGGAAGCTTTACCCACTTCAACAGAGCTTTAATGTATATCTTCAAAAAATATGGAAAGTATGGAAACATAAATTTCTTTGGAATGTGAGAGAACACAGATACTTTGGATGTTTTCACTAGGGAATAAGCAAGGAAGCTAAAAGAATGCAGCAAAAGAAATCATTAGTCTTTTTTCCCCTTTTTATGACTGACAAATTTGTATAGCAGATATTAACAAAAGTCCACATTGAATCACGCTGACGACTGTGATTAGAGTATGGCTCATAATTTTTGGTACAAAGTGAGCTCCTCTGTAATCTAATATATATCTTAACTAAAGCCAAAAAATTCCATGCATCTTGCATTAGAGCAGATCATAAAAGAAATTGAGCATATACATACATTAGACAAAGAGAGAATATTTTTTAACAAAGCGTTGTTATTATTATACTGTTCTTTCAACCCAGTTCTCAATATAAACTATTTGTATAGTGGAAGAAATACATATTATTATAAATGGTGTAGACAAAGTTTATAGAAACAAATCTCTGTATTTTTTTCCCTCTCATTTCAGAGATAAGTGACTATTGTACCCTTACTCTTAAGCATAATGAAAGTTTGTTGAATTATTAGTAGTTTGCATTGCATATTGATTTAGTGAAAATCATTAATTACATAGTAAAATCAAAAGTATGTGAAAGAAAATTGTGTAGAAGAAAGAATTCAATCACTGTGACAGTTAAACTCATAAGAGAGAAGACACAAAATGTGCTTGAACTGCTTTTCGGTAAATCTCAAGCAGTAATTTTTTCAAAAATTCAATCCAGTTTGTTTATTAAAAAAACAAGCAAACATAATCTGCAGACACAAATTTTTTCACCTCCTCTGCTGATCTCTGCTTACATTTTGGGCTGAAAATCTAAGTCTGTAGTGACACAATGGGAATGCAAGCCTTGGAATTATCTTGGCAATGCCTTCAGGTTGGAAATAACTATCACATTGTGGATCCATTTCCCCTGTACGTGGTCCTTTAAATTGACCGGACTCATAACAAGCCCTCATGAATTCCAATATCACAAAATACTTACCTTTTCTTAACTCCCTAGTGATGTGCCCCTCTACCTACCTTCACCATAAGCTCATTCTCAAGATACCAAAATAAGAAATCTTCAGACTAGATGTACAGCTTAATACTTTTTTTCTCATAAGAAATGCTGAAATTTCTTACAGGAAGTATTCCTGAAAGTTATAACAATATTGCCAGCTACCTTATATTTTCCCCAATGAGTTTTGTCTCTACTGGAAGCCCAGACAGTGATAACCGTGAAAATAAATAATGTGTTTGTATCTTAAACGTACCAGACTCAGGTCAGGGCCGCCACAGCAAACCATTCTCTTACCCTGTTACTTGAGTGACCCTCTTGAAAATGGAAGAGGCTCAAGTTTGAATGATTTCACCATTCCAGTGAAAAACAACCATATTTGTGACTAGCCCGTTTGGAATTCAATCTGGCTAAGGACATCAAGAATAAAAAGAAAGGCTTCTTCAAATGCATCAATAACAAAAGGAATGTATTGGGGAAAATTTGGGCCCACCCCTGAATAGAACACACACCATTGCAACAGAGCTTACAGAGAAAACTAAGATACTGAATCCCTTTCTTGCTTCAGTCTTCACTACAAAAGCTGGACTCAGGAATCCCTGACACAGGAAGAAGGTCTGAAGAAAGGAGTACTTCCCCTTGACTGAGGAAGATTGCATTAGGAACCATTTAGTCAAGCTTGACATCCACAAGTTGGTGGGCCCTGATGGGATGCACCCAGGAATGCTGATGGAACTGATGGACATTATTGCTATTCCATTCCAATCATCTTTGAGAGGGCATGGCAGTCAGGACAGGTTCATGAGGACTGGAAGAAAGAACATGTCAGTACAATCTTCAAAAGTATTATCTTGCAGAAAAATTAATTTAGTCTTTTCTCTACTAAAAAAAATCAGAATTAATCTCTTTGTTTTCCATATTGACATAATGCTTACCAGTGTTTTTTTATTATTTGTTTATGGTTACTCAAAAGGAAAAGTAGCATCTCTTTATGACCTTCTTTAGGTGGTTCTTTATTTCATTATTTACTACATGAATGTTTGCTCACGGCTTGGACATGTGCACTCTTTTCTGGGCAAATATCTGGCTGGATGGCCAGGCCCAGAGAGTGGTGGTGAATGGACACGCGTCCAGCTGGCAGCCAGCCACCAGTGGGGCTCCCCAGGGTCAGTGCTGGAGCTAGTCCTTCTTGTCCAGTCTGGATGAGGGGATCAAGTGCACCCTCAGTTCGCAGATGACGCCAAGTAGGGTGGAAGTGTTGATCACTCTGAGGGTATGAAGGCTCTGCAAAGGGATCTGGACGGGATGGATCAATATTCCAATGTCAGTGGAATGAGATTCAACAAGACCAAATGTCAGGTCCTGCCTCTGAGTCACAGCAGCCCCACAGAGCACTACAGATTTGGGGCTGGAAAGCTGCCACTGCTTGACAGCAGCTGATCATGAGCCAACTATGCCCCAGAGGCCAAGGAGCAGTGGCACCTGGCCCATATGAGGAACAGTGTGGCCAACAGGACCAGGTCAGTGACCTTCCCCGTTCTCAGAACTGGTGAGGCTGTACCTCAAACTCTGAGTCCCGTTCTGGACCTCTCACTACAGGAAGGGCATTGAGGGGCAGGAGTGTGTCCAGAGAGGGGAAACAGAGCTGGGGAAGGGTCTGGAGCACAAGTTTGATAAGGAGCAACTGAGGGAGCTGGGGATGTTCAGCCTAGAGTCCATTCAGGATGGACTTTATCACTGTCCACAGCCACGTGACAGAAAGTTGTAGCCAGGTGGGTATTGATCTCCTAGGCAACAAAACACAGGACAAGGGGACGTAGTGTCAAGTTGTTCCCCAGAAGGTTTAGAGTGGATATTAGGAAAAATTTCTTCACCAAAAGGGTCAGCAAGTGCTGGAACAGGCTGCCCAGGGAAGTGGCTGAGTCACCATCCCTGGAAGAATTTAAAGGCCTGTAGATGTGCTGTTTATGGACATGGTTTAGTGGCGGACTTGGCAGTTCTGGGTTAATGATCTTAAAGATTTTTCTAACCTAAATGACTCTGTGATGCTATGATTCTGGCATACATTTGTTACCAAAAATAATGTTGTTAAATATACCTCATCATCTGGGTTGCAATTGAGGTCATTTTAAGATCTTCAATTGACATGATTCCAGTGTGACAGAATGACAGTTACCTGCAACAGAAATTCTTTCCTATTGTCTAATGTAAGATAAGGAAAGGAAAACTGCAGGGTTTCTTAAATATCTCTCACTGGATAAAAGCAGTTTTCCCTTATATCACAGATGAAGACATTTGAAATATATTAAGCATGAAGCCTCCAAATATTTGTGTAAGACTGCCACCTCTTACCCATTATGTGGACTACTAAAGATATAAAAGCATATGTGAGCATTTTGAAGCACACAAGATAATAAAAAAAATGATGGAAAAACTATAAGCATATGTTTGATATATTTGCAGTACATATTAAATGCTTTAAACATAAGAATAAAAAATACAGATGGGTTGATCATATGGTTTCACTAGAGCTAACATACAGAAACTGTACAAGTAAAAGTCTAATTCTTAGATGCCTTTCTAAGGACAATATTTTAATACAGATAAAAAATACCTAAGGGTTAAGGGGCATTGCAGGTATACAGGGGTATTTCTACAGTGGTATACAGGGGATACCAGCTGTAAAACCAGTGATCTCATTGGCATAACAGTAGGTAAGGATTTGTCCTACATGCTCATAAACTGATAATATCATAGCACACATAATCCAAAAAAAGTAAATTATTTCTCATCCATGACTAAATATCTGTCTGGAACCAAGACAGCAGAGGCAGCACAAAATAATCCCAAAATATAACTGCAGATTCCAACTCAATATGACTGGCAAATCCATGAAATAATGCATGATTTCAGCAAATCCCATCATCCAAAATAAACATTTGAATATGGCATCAATTTGTGACCAACAGATCAGGGTTTTTGCAATACAGCCAATCCAATCTTCCAAACCATCAAAAAAATAAAGACTCGCAAGACTGGCAAGAGTTAGTGAGAAATGGTCAGTGAGATAAGAAAAGAATCAATCAAGGCAAATATCTCTGACCAGCAGAAGCCCCATGAGTCATAGATATATTATTAGATAAGAGAATTTTTCTGTTTCTAATATTATTTCCTGCATTTGGAGACTTAGTCACATGCATTGCTTTATGACTTTTTATATACAAAAATAAAACCTGAGAGTCTGCATGAAGAGCAGTCTGTAGACTGTATTTTATAGTGGAAGGTGCAGAGAGGATAGAAAAGGAGATCTCAAAGATCAGTGCTTTAAGGAACTTTCATTGGCCAATATATTATGTTTGCTTTAATTTTTTTGCTTATTTCTTCAATTTTTTTCCAAAATTTTGTCCTATATATTGATAGCAACCAAATAGTTTTGTCCTGTTTATCAGCCAGGTCTGCTGGGCAAATACTCTGGCATCACGTTTAAATAAGCTCACCCTCAATGGGCAAAGCAAAGCTTCTGCTGGCATATGAGAAACAGGAAATGAACATTGCCCTTTGTAAAGAACTCTTTTAATATGCAAGTTATTTCTATTTCATAACATCTGTAGCCTTTTCACTTAGCCAGTGTTTAAAATATTTTAGTCTTTATTCAGTACATCATAGAGGCCATTACTGATTTTTAAAAATGGGAGTAAACCTTCATTATTTTCAAATCATATGTTTATGTTTTGTTTCATTAAGGGAACAGAATTAAGAAAGAGTCTGGCTATTTGTTGAACATGACCAATACTGCATGTTGATCAGGTCTGTGTGCAAATCTAGGTACATATTTTCAGATGCAAACATAGGCAAAAACTGTGCTGATCTACTTTTTTTCTCTGAATTAACTACCTTTTTATTAGAATAATCTATTTAAAGAGAAAATTTAAATTTAGGGAATAAAACATACCTTAGGAGGTTTTACTTGATTTTCTAGTTCGTAGCAAAATCAGGGTATTTATACTTCCAAGCGCGGGCTTTCATTTCAACTGAACAAACCCTGTAATGTTGAGGAATTAACAAAAGTCACGGTATTTGCAATGGGACCAAGGGAAAAAACAAAAGCTTCCATTGCAGTTTTTGAAATTAGTGAGACTGTCAGACAATCAGTGGAAATAGGATTAACATTAGCAAACAATTGTTTTTAGTTGACCTTTCCATCACTGATGACACTAAAACATTAATTCAGTTTAGCAGCTGACTGACATGTTGTATACAAGATGCTGGGGATGTACCAGAATTGTTGATGAAGACCCAGTCTAAGCTTCTGAAAATATATTTTAACCTTTACAGCTTTTCTCCACAGGCAACAGTTACTATGAACAATAATAACTGTTCTCTGTGGAGAGTTCTAATAACAATAATGTCCTGCCAAAGCCTGGCAATAATGAAGATGAGAAATGTTTGGGAAATATTTTCATCTATTACAGAATTTCTTCTCAAAATCTGTCAGACCAGTTGGTGTTGGGTGACAAAAAATCACGAAGAAGCTGAGCTGATACTGTGAGCAAAATTTACTCGGAATAGTAAAAGAACACGGAATCTGTTTATTCAGCCAGGTTCATGAAATTCAAGCAAATAGGGCATGAGATAGTGATATGATACTTCAGATTTCAAACCCATTAAATAATATTTGTGTTTGTGCTAAAAATCTTGAAATCATCTTCTTTCTGTTGTTAAAACAACCAATGCGGCCATCCTATTGCATAGCTGGCTCCACTGACTCTAAGGTAGTACCTGGGATTCACATAGTAGTTTAGGAACAAAATTAGCAAATAATTGCCAATTTCTTTAGTCCAATATTGACACTCGTCCAGAATATAATTTTCCAATAATTCTCAAAGCATTTTGTAAATGTGAAGCTAATCTTCACAGTTTTGTTATTAATAACTCGGTGAATTATTTGTACTCTTCAGTTCAAAAACCACCAGGCATATGCCCTTGCCTGATCTTGTGTCTACTCTTTTAGCAAATGCAAATGTCAGAAAATGAATAGGTGTTTCTGCTAAGAGAATCACTTGTTTCTTATTCTATATATTTAAATTGGTTTTAATCATCAACACTTCATATATAACACATCCTTTATCCCTCCCTGCTGCACACACGCTCTAAATTTAATTAAAATAACTGAAATGGAACTACAGATAATTTGTTTTTTAAATAGACTGCCACATGCTCCATTTACATAAAACCCATTAGTTTGCATTAAATACAAATTAGCTGCTGATATGAGTTAAATCACATATAAATAGTTCAGAATAGCCTCAAACCCACATGTTTTAATTAATATAACAGTTAACCAGATTTATCTGTAAGGTAATCAAGACTCTCACTCATTCATTCTTCAGTACAATGGGCCAGAGAATGAAGGGCTGTCCTGTAACACTGTTCTTTTACCAGCCAAATAAAGGCACAGAGAAAATAGGAACAATGCACAGATTCATGCATTTATAAGGAATATGCTGTTTTAAAATTATTCTGCAACTCCTATACTAAAGGAAATAAGAACAAAAACTACATTGTGGGGAGAAAATGAAGATGCTGAAAACTTTTAAGTCTTGAACATCTAGTTGTTGCCGAAAATTGGGGATATCATAAAAGAACTGTGAAGCCACTCTTTTTTCCTACCCCTTCTGAACATAAAAGCAAAATATAATATGACAAAAGAAGGTTTTAAGACACTTCTTAAGTAATTGTCATATGAGGAAAGCAGTCATTCAAAACTCCAGGCTCCAGCATTTCCCTCCAACAGCTAGAAATACCATCAAAAGAGTCCCATTCCTAGGTAATCATTTCCTCATCTTCCAAAATGGTTACAACAACACTTTATTTACATGTGAGTTCTGCAATGAGTGAGCTTGCTGAAACAGAGCAAAACACTGCCAAAAGTTCCTCTTAATGGCACCCTGCTAGTAAATGTTTTCTCAAGTTTGTACCTACACAGGTCCATGAATGACATTTTGGCATACACTTCAGAAACTTTAAAATTGCAACATATTTTGAGAAAGTATATACGTAAAGGCAACAGAAGTGATATCCCTGAGCTCTTTATAGCAACTCAAAATTCACAAGATTAGAGAGATCTTTAAATCGTGATGTTTAACAAATCAAAGAAACAGCACCCCCTGGAAACCAAAATTCAGTACCACTGGAATGAAAGAAAAGGACAGGCACCAAAAAAAACCCAAAAAAACAAACAAACAAACAAACAAACAAACAAAAAAACCCAAGGAAAAAACAGAGGTAGTAAAGAAGTCAGGCTATATAAATTCTTTGGGACAATAGAGAGCAATTGAAGAAGCACTAATGTAGGACTTGTACAACCATTACAGATTTTGGACAAGATAGATTATCAGATGTCACAAATGATTCATGTCGTTTTGCTGCTATGGTTACACAAGGGCAGAGACTGAAATACTGAAGGACTGGACATCCAGTTTGATATCAAGTGTAAGAAACTGAGCTACATCATCACTGTGAAAAAGCCAGGTCTGAGTGACACACCATCTCTCAAGGTCAAGCCCTATTTGTGCAAAAGTTGGGCTGGAATTCGTCTCTCATCCAGACAATAGAAAATTTCATTCCTGAATGAATGTGATAGCATTAATCTGCTCTTTGAGTTGCTTAATGTTTGCCGGATATGCTCCCTAACTTGCATTTTTTTTAAAAAGATAATTTTTTTCTCAATTCCAACCAAAGGTGTATCCAATGCAAAGGAGTTTGACGGAAACATCAAAACCAAAGTGCCTCAACTGATTGTAGAATTCAACATGGTATATAAGTATTTATATTTAACAGAAGGAGAATTTGATCTGATGTCTCTAATTTGGCATGCATATACACTCAAAGTAATTCTATTCTGTTCAGTCAGGAAGAACAGAGCATAATTAGTAAAGAATTAGTCATCCTAGATTCACTGATTCATCTTAGCAGTGTTTTACATAAAGTATTAATATACGGTGCATAATATGCTATGTTTCTTAATTTTTAAATGATTTAAGAATTTTAAATGCAAGTAAGGTTCTCTAATGTAGCACGATTGACACTAATATTCCAAAGAAATGCACAAAGATTACAATCAAAAACAATTCTTAGACATTTAAATAAAAATGAGGAAAATACACTACATTATAACATATTTGAAAAGAAAGAGGAACATTCATTATTCATATTAAAACAAAAAATATATTTAGTACTGCATCTGTTTAACATGGATTTTCACTCATACATTTTGCTACCCATGGCAATGGAACAGTCTTAATTCCATTTGCATTCCTCCAGAGATGTAACTACCCATAAAGACTGAGTAATTTTACCCAAAGAATATCAGTGAAATAAACAGTGCCAAAACAGCTATTTTGTGTCTTAAAAGCCAGTTCTTGCAGTAAATTACTCATTGCAAGAAACAGCAGGATGGGCTATGTCAGTTACATCAGTGTCGCATTGTATCTGTTCCAAGGTACAACAGACTGTAACAGGTGTGATGTATCACAACAAAAGGTGAAGCACAAACAGACAAGTAACCCCCAAAATACCCAAATATTTTCAATAAGCCCAGTAACTCAATGCAGGAACATAAATGAAGCTTTTTTAAAATCTGGAATCACTAACCAAAGATCAAAGCCTTGAAAACTTTTAAGCACAACTAATCTGAGAAGATTTGTGAACACATCATTACTCAGGATTAGGATCAAGTTAATTGAAAAACATTTTCAACTGTTTTTCTGTGTTTCAGCAAATAAATGTTCTCTCTCAAACTCTAAAAGCTCAACAGTTTATGGTGTGGCAGGATGCTTCAGATTGATTAATTTTTATAATCTAAGGTTTTGTGAAAATCCTCAAAAGCAGATGTTTCCTGTAAGGCTACATAGTTATGTAATTAAGTAATAAGTATTCTGACTTCTATTTTAAAAATTTGATTCAGGGTAAATTCTTTACACTCCTAATTAGGTTTTGAAATTTGGAGGTTTTGACAGAACTTCTAGCAGTTATTTCTTTTCCTCTCCCATCCAAAGAATCCCTTTTGGTTATTTCATTGATTTTCCTAGAATATGGTAAGATAGGCTTCTCAAAGACAGTGAAAAGAGACACAGAAGTTACCTCAGACTGACACTGTCTCAAGGCCTTTCTATTTATACAGGCAGCATTGAAGTTTTATTCTAGTCAAATCTAGTTTCATTAAATGACATTGTAGATACAGTTTGCTCAGTTTTGAACAGCAGTTGCAATGTAATTAGTACCACTTAATGGAATAATGTAACTGAGGGGCATATTGTTATTAATCAAATTCCAATATAAAGCTGGCTGCTGAAATAATGGGAGCGATTATTGACTGATGAACTGCTCAGCCTGGAAACTGACTCTTACTGAATCCTGTCTTTCCAAAAGGGAGCAGACAGGCAGGGACCTCAAAATAACTTGTTTCTAGCCCTTCCATGACATGGGTCAATGCCAGGTACTATAAAATGTGAGGCATTACATTTTCAAATAAAGAACAAAAGAATGTGAGAATGTCAGGACCTGAAAATAGAAGTCAATAAAACAGGCTCCTTTAAACCAATAATGCAAGATTTACCCTCTCATAGTCATGCAAATTTGTGATAATTACTGAGAACTTACCCAGAGTGTGTGGATGACTCCTACCAATGTAAAAACATTTCGGTCTTCTGTTTAGGACCTAAAGAGATGTTCATAAATTATACGTTTACACAGGTACCTATGAAGAGGTTAAAGCCAACTAAGAATTCATGTGATTCTCATAATACTGAGGTGATGATCTGCCCAGCACTTGATGATCTTTTTGCCATGTACATAGTACCATTATCTCCTTTCAGTTCTGGAAGCAAAACAAAGCATAACAACAACCACAAGAACAAAGAAAGAGAGGAGAGGGTGAAAGGTGTTTTCCCACCTGGATTTCCTGAAAAAACATTGTGACATGCTTGTTGACTTTGAATAGCTTCCCTCCTAAGACTTTCATTCTGAACTGGCAGTTTTCTGTATTGCTTCTGACTTGATCAGGGAAGGATCTAAAAACCATATTCAAGCAGAAATTCAGCCTGTCATCCTACTCTCTTGGCTGCTGCAGCAGACCAGAAATGCTGCAGAAACAACAGCTCCTTCACAAGTGCCTGGGATATGTGCAGCACATCAGGAGAGCAGAGTAAGGGAAGAGAATTGTAGTAGTAAGCACTGTAATAGAAAAAAATCAAAAACAATAAGAAGAACAGGATCATGTTGTGAAAAATGTTGCTGTTATTAAACCAGCTGCTACAGGAAAGTATCCTTTCCTTTCTACTACTGTGAATAAGAATCTTAAATCTAAGTGTAGTTTGGAAATGAAGTATCCCTTTTTGTCCCAATAACTAGGATTATTGTTTAAGTAAATTTGGGTACTCAAATATATAAAGTCTGCAGTGAGGCACAATTTTTGTGTTTAGATTATTATTATTATTATTAGATGCCTGTTTTGACTTCCCACCAAAGTGCATCAGTTAAATCTTTGTTCCTAGCACACATGCGATTTGTATAAACATGGCATAATAGTTCTATTTTGAATTATTTCTACTCTTTTCCTTCCACTCCTAAAAATAAGGGCAAGAATGTACTTTTTAAAAAAACCAAAGAATATATTCCAGCTTAAAATTCTCTGGCAGAAGATTAATAAGTGGTAAACTCATTATCTAAACTTGTGGTTTCATGGTCAACTGAAATCTGTCTAAATTTATGGTCTCTGTTTATCCCTGCCCACAGCTCAGTAGAGGTTTCAGGATGTTCCTTGGATCATTATGTAGGATTTGTGGTGTTGATTCGTGGCTGGGTTTGAAGGTTTAAGGGGAGATTTTTTTTTAACAAATAAGAAATTACTGGGGTTGATAGAGATTGTCTCTAAGGATTTCTTTACTAATAGAAAAGCAGAGCTCTGGACTATTGTCAAAAAACTAAATATTTTCAGGCAGAAAAATTTTAGGTGAGATAGTACCTTGGTTACAAATACAAAATGATATAATATTTAGATATATAATCTACAGACTTATGCTTTCCTCTGATTATATATTGTGTATCCAAATTACATCTACATTTAGACTCACTAAGATGGATTGGCAAACTTTGCACATATTCACATAGATTTTTGATTCATGCATTAAATTTGGGATGAAAAATTAAAGTGGAATTTGACAATGAGGTTCTTTATTCTTATGGATTTAGTTACTTAATGTGACATAGAACCAATTGAAGAGAATGAGATCACAAAGGAGACAGTATCCAAGAGATCTTTTAGGATTTCATAGCAGAAGCAGTTTGTGTAGATATTTGTTTCATTTAATTTCGTTTCACAATATCCAGACTTCTGTGTTCAAGTTTTTAAAAAGACCTGTATCTACACCACATTATTTGAAGAAGGACTGATTTTTTCCTTGGGCTCTTTTGCAATCCATTTTTATATTCCTCTACCATAAGAACCAGAATGGTTAGTGGTTGTTTGAAATTTAATTTGCATTCACACCTGCTTCAGAGGTTTTGAAACTTGATCTAATAACATTTATTGGCTTGGAAAATTTGAACATTTCCTTTACTAGGGACTGTGAATGAATGACTTCTCCCTTCACAGCAGTCCTGAGGATTATATTAGTGATTTTGGTTTGCCAGGAATTCACCTTGAGTTTCCATATATTCATATAAAATGCACTCCTAAAATACTAAACACATCACCAAATTATCAGATTGGACAAAGCCAGCAAATTATGGCCTGAAGGAAATGCACAGCTACCTTACCTGTCCAGAGTCAAGGCACCTTGCCCAGGGGAGGCTGTGAATCACTGAACTCAGCCGGAGCTTCCTACATTAAAAGCCATCCTAAAAGCCTTGAAAAATTACCCTGATATCTGGGCAAAGCTAATCCCCCCCGCCCTTGCAGGAACATTATCCTGTTACAATCCTGGCTATCAACTGGCAAATAAAAAAGGAACTGAACATTTTTCCTTATCTAAATAACTGAGTTCTCATTAACTGATTGATATCATTTTTATCTAAAGCAGTTTACAGGGAAAGCAGCTATTCCCTTGATGTTCCTCCTTTTATAAACCCACATATTCAGCCCATATAGTTCATGAAACACATACAGCATTTGGCATGATCCGGCGAGGAGATGTACTTAGTTCCACTGTGCTCTTCTGCAATGTGGAAGGTGAGTAGAGTAGTGAAGGCTGTTTGGTTAAAGAGGTTAATTGAACCAACTGAAATTTTGAAGCATTGTACAAGATAATAAGCTTGGAACACTGAAAATCAATGCAGGGTATATATTTAAACATTAAAAAAAAAGAAGAGAGAAAGGGATAATCAAGAAATTATCTTTAAAAATCAAGAATTTTCAAGAAAGCCTATTAAATGGACTCCTTGAATAATGTGGAATGTTTTCCTCCCTCTATATCTAAAATGCAGAAGTTAATTATTATATCATATGAACCAAGAACTTCACTCTTCAGTGAATTTCTCTGTGAAGTCAGATAGACATGGCCTTTAACTATTGACCATACATGTGGGCAGTATTAGATGAACATAATAATTACATTCTAAATTGATTCTACTGCTAGTCAGTAATTGTTACATCAGATAAATAAATTTACAGACTTCTGACTAGAATATTGCCATGCTGTCCCTTAAAATACAAATTTGGATTGTTCCTTGACTGCAGTTTTAATCAGCCATGCACATTTATATACAGCCTCTGTCATGAGAAACACCAGGCTCTTTTTTAATCTGCATTTCACATCTAGTTTTTCAGGAAAACCTGAAACTATACAGTTTATAGAATATCCAACTTGTAAAGTGATGCAAGCTTCAGCAAATTCATCTTTTTTAGTTTTTTTACCTCTTCACAAGGAACCATACAAAATAAATACTTCAGTCTCGTATGGCATGGCACACACAAGCAATATTCACTGAGTTTAGTTTTTCAAGTCATGACACGGATTTTTGTAAAGAAACAAGATGTTGTTCAAGTAAAGGCACACAAGGTCTGATACTTATTTCATGTTTTTGTAAATAAGGAATAATGCTAATGAAGGAACAACCAAAAGCCCCACAGATGTGTTGTGGTAGAATAGAATTTACTATTTTTATCTCCTTTGTTGTCTCTCTATCAATATTCATATTCTTATTTGACATATATTTCTATTCTGATCAATCTCATTCACATTGTAACAGTATTGAGATATGGAAATTATCTACTTTACCAGAATATACAATTAGCAAAACTGAAAAAATCAACAATAAATTCAGAAGATAAATACATGTATAACAAAAAAACAATGATGCATAGCTGAATAGAAAATATTTGTTTTTTAAAGTATTTCAGCATTTTCTTACCACAAATAAGGAATGAAAGGCTTAAAATAAGGAGTGTCTACTTGAGATGGAGTCTGCATGATTTAGAATTAGTGTCTTCTTCTGTCCTTTAAATTACAAATGTTTATCTGCTAAAGTAGGGCTCAAAAATATAAGTAATGCCACGATCTTAAAATTCTACCACTAGCTCACTAATCTCTAAATGTCCATATTTTCCAGACTAGTAAGAAAAATATGTACTGAAACTGTACCTTCATAGGATGAATAGAAATCTTCCGTATTCATCCAGGTCTTAGAATTTTTCTTACAATGTTCATTTTGATGAAAAAATTCTAGGTTCTTCTCTAATGTACAAACCTGAAGCACACAAATTTATGTGTGGGATTATCTTTTAATTCACATTCTTTTAAGTATATATTATCTCTACCTCTATTTTTAGGCTTTGATTTCAAGAGCTGCAATTTTTTTCTTTTAGCTCATCCAATAGAATAAATATGCAAGTTCCAGAGCCCAAAGCATTCCCAGACGTTGCTTAACAGTGTACATACAACCACAATGCCTCAAGATAGTCCATTAATAAGTAACTTGTAAATACCTCTATGATCCAGATTCATGTACATACCAGTGTCTCTCATCCAGTTCACACACAACCTCTTTTTTGCATTTGGTGAAATACTACTGTTGAGGAAGGCTATTGCAATTCACCACTTTTTTTCTGCACAACTACTTTCAGATTATAATGTCTTGGTGAATAAAATGCATTTTATTTCAAAGAAACTGCTTGTGTTTTGTCATTTATATTTTGCTGAACACTTTATAGAATATTATATGTTCCATATGAGATTATATATAACATCACAAATTGCCCTTTTTAATGTGAAGTCTGCTAAAGCTGGAAACAATTTTTGTCTGTTTCATGAATGAAGCTGATAGCTAACTTAAATGGGTTAAACTGGAGTTTTCCTCCAGTTGGGGTTGACATCATAGAAATATTTTGAAAATTATTTGACATGGCCACATATAGATAAAGAAACTGCTCCATCTTTCTCATGCTAGAGTACGGAGATTCTCAGAAAATTGCAGTTTCTTACTTGCATGAGTCTGTTGAGATTTTCTCAAAGCATCAGAGAAGTGACCACTACTGAGGGAGGGGCTGGCCCTTTTCTTTGGGGCAAGGAATTTGTGCTTTCACTTTTGCAAGACAGCAGAAACCGCAGACTTTGGCCTCTGGCTTTTCCACCTGCTCCATCCATTTCCCCAGTACAAGTTCCAAATCTTTTCCTCCCCATTGTGATAGCCTTAGTTTTAGCCTCTGTTTTGAGAATTTCCTGTTACTAACCCTTAACTTGGCAAATCCTAAAACATTTTGATAGGTTATACATCCTTTTTTTAAGCAAAAAGTATGAATCTCTTCTCTTTGTCAAAATATGTTCTGCTTGTCCATGAAATGTCCTGTATAACTATAGCCCAATATCCCATAATATGAACATTGCAAGTGTAGACTGAATAATATGATAGGTATAACTCCTGTAAGGACATTTCAAAGAATATGCCATAGCTTATTAGTGATATTAAGCAAAGAAGCTTCCATGCATTTAGGAATTTGTCAGCAGAAACTCAGTTTTATCATTTCAGTACTGACACAGTTTTAACAGAAACTTCTATACCAAGTTTTATGAGCTATAAACCCAGTCTTGTAGCTACTGACAAGGTTGAATTTGTTTTATCCCTGATGGCCTAGCCTAAATTTCAATTATACAACAGCCACTAAAATTTCATTTTGTTGTCAATTTAGCTCACTAATTTAGTGTGAAATACTTAACCACACCTCTTCTTTAAATTGCTCTGAAATCCCCTGCATTTCTTTGACAATCTTTATTTGCTGCACAGGACTGGCTGTTTTGTCACAATCTTCTACTAGTCTCATTATAACCAGCAAAATCACCTGATTATGAGGTACAAAGAGGATTCTATGAGTGAAAAGCCTTTAGCAGCCAGCCACCAATGCATCCCTCTCACTGTGATATCTGACCCCTTGAACGGGTCGTGCCTTGGAGACATTGACTTCAAGAGCAGAGCTATATTTGGGATAACTCTATCCCTACCTGCATTAATAGCTATGAATCAAATCATGCTTACACCCGCAAAGCTACATGTACTTATATCAACTTTCAAGGATTTGTCTGGATATGTCTACCTACAATGGTCCAAGCTCATAGTCTATTAGAGTCATGTCATAATTTTCATTAATTGGCCTTCCTGACTCTGCACCAACATATATGACATTTCCTAATTTTTAGCTAGCTATTTAAATTAGAAAAGCATTGCCCTTCTCTTTCAACCACCTGTTAGTGAAGCTTTTGTCAAGAGACAATTTGAGACTATTTTTAGAAAGTTCATTTTATCAGTCAGATATTTAAGTGTTCATAGAATCATAGAAAGGTTTGAGATGGAAGCAATATTAAAGACCATCCATTTCCAGCCCTCTGCCATGGACAGGGACACTTTCCACTACACCAAGTGGCTCAAAACCCCATCCAATCTGGCCTTCCAGGATTGCTTTCCTGATAACTTGTTTGGGGTAGTGAGATTTCTGTTTACCCTCCTTCTCTCTGCCCTCAGGATCTTTAACTCCACTATTTCCTGGTCAATGCACTCACAACAGACCTGGAGCTTTGCATTCCTGTGTTGGTTTTGCTTGGCCTGCTTTCTGGTAGCAGGGGAGGCCATGGAGGTGGCTTCTGTGAGAAGCTGCCAGAAGCTTCCACCATGTCCAGCACAGCCAATCCCTGATGGCTCTGAAGATGGAAATGCTGCTGGCCAAGGCTGGGCCAACAAGAGAGGCTGGTAACGCCTCTGTGAGGACATTTTTAAGAAGAAAATCAAAACAAAGTGGGGCACAGTGTGAATTCCAGAGAAGAGGAGGCGAGAACATGTGAGGGAAACATGATTCTTTTGAGGTGGAGTCTTTTCTTAATATGCATAATCTTTATGGCCTGTAAACTTTAATATTACCATTTTTGCACTTGCAAGTAGTTAACCGGTTTTTGCAGTGTGTTAATTCATTTTAACAATTTTTTCAAGGAGCTCTCTTTTTCACAGCTCAACATTATTCCGTGCATCTTCTTAATTTCTTTTCACTGACACTTATTTAATTTGATTATGTGTTCTTCAGGGTCTTCATAAATGATTTAGACGCAGGAGTTAAAGGTATAATGTTTGCTGATGATACTAAATTGGGAGGAGCTGTTGAGTCTTTCAAAGGTAACAGGACCCTGCAGAAAAACCTCAAAAATTAAATGGCTGAATAACCACCAAATGTATGAAGTTTTAACAGCTCACCAATCTCTTCTCTTTGGTGACCAACAATAGGACTGAAGGGCATGGCATGAAACTGTGTCAGAGGAGGTTTAGACAGGATATCAGGAAAAGTTTCTTCACCCAGAGGATGGTTGGGCACT
Organism: Drymodes brunneopygia; assembly: GCA_013400955.1. Classification (NCBI taxonomy): domain Eukaryota; kingdom Metazoa; phylum Chordata; class Aves; order Passeriformes; family Petroicidae; genus Drymodes; species Drymodes brunneopygia. The sequence continues at coordinate 40,645 of VZTZ01012618.1, forward strand.
GGAACAGGCTCCCCAGGGAAGTGGTCACAGCACCAAGCCTGCCAGAGTTCAAATTTTGGACAACAGTCTCAGGTACATGGTAGAAATCTTGGGGTGTCCTGAGCAGGGCCAGGAGTTGGACTAAATGATCCTTGTGTGCCCTTTCCAGCTCAGGATATTATAAGATTCTATGATTTCAGGTGTTTGGGGCAGTTCTAGAACAGTTCTTCATTTGTAGCATTTTGAGGTGAGTCATGTACATTGCTCACAACTGGTGGATTAAGTCAAAAACAGCTTCTTCCATTTGTGCATACTGTTTTATTACTGGACTCTGCTAATTTGTCTGATTGTGATAATTGGACAGTCTATGACTTCTTTGGAGTAGGCTTTGCCATCTTTTTTGTCTCACACTGTAAATTGTTTCTGACAACTATTGGCACATCTGTAAACTTCCCGTCCTATTGTCTGCATTAAACTCAATGTGCTAGTCCTGTCTTTGAGATTTGTTCTCTTTCTACTGGCTGTACTTGCCTTTCTTTGTCTCTCCTGATTCCTACTTCCATATTTCTTAATTAAAAACAAGTTGAATTAAAGAAGGCATATGTCTATTTGTGCTTCTTTTATCTTCTCTTTGTAAGGAAAGCACACCACTTTTCCTCTGGGATTTCCTCCACTTGAGGACAAATAATTAGAACTGAATGAGTGAAATATGTATAAAATTTTAAAAGCTTGGTATTTCAAATATAAGTTAATATCTTTGAATTACACAGTTATATCATCCTACAGCTATTATCCTGTTAAGGGCTTTTTGCTGACAGTTAACATGCCTCAGAATATAGCCAAGGCCATCTTACTCAGAATAACTTCTGAACTTTTTCACTGCTTGCTGAGTGACAAATTTCAGATTCTGTTGACCCAGAGATGCAATGTATTATTTTACAAACCCCTACGTATTTAAGATTATAAAAGCTATCTAAGAGTACAAGTATTTTTATGTCAAACAAAGATTCTCACCCTTATGCAAAAGATCTGTGGTTAATTCTGTGTTTGCATTTTTCCCAATTTTTTCTTGAAGGAGCCAACCGTCAATAAAGGTTTTATAGTATTTTTCCCCCTTCTTTTCTTGGGGAAATAGTCCCTGTGATAACAAATGAAATGAAAACTCAATTTACTTTCCTCTAATGAACAGCAACAGAGTAAACAATCCTCTTCTATATATAGAAACATAAGCTAGAAAGGAAAGTCATAATATTTTTGCTTTTTAGAAACATGGAAAGAGCAATGAAGACAAAATTGAAATATTTCAAACTCAGGATTTATTTATAACAACATTCACTGAACCCATTATATATTTCACCCTTATTAGTGTTGTTCTTCCATTGCAATATTAAAGGAACAGAAAGAGCTCTGTACTCACTTGGTCATTTAACCAATTATTTCTCTATACTTGTGACTAAAACCATTCCACTTTTCCGTATCAGCCCTGAGTTGCAGAGATTAGTGCCACAGCTTAACAACAGAGGAGATGATCTGTATTGTTAGCGGGTTTTTTCACATACTTGTACAAATAAGATTAGATGCAGTATGAAGAGCAAGCTGTAAGTACATGACATTTTCCCAGTATGTGTTTTTCATTATATTGAAGCATACATAAAACTCCTGCCACATCAAATTTTCTAATGCTGTTCCATGTGTCATTTAGGATTTGAATTCTGACAGTACCCCACTTTCCTGACAAAAACCATAACTTCTGTTACAAAATATGTTATTTTCACATACTGATCTATTTAACCATGGAAGATAAGCAAGTTTAAATATATCATGTAGGAAAAAATCCTCTGAAACTTAAGTATGCTCAGAAAAAAAATCTTTCACTGACTTCTGTCTCCTTGAGCAAGAAATAGTAGATTGGGTCAGATATGATCAGGTATTTGTTTTCACACCTGTAGACACTTCACATGCAGTCCTTCAGATCACACTTGGGATTTTATTATAAAGTAGGAAGTGCTGCTATAAGGACCTACAAAATATTTAAAATTACGAAAACAGAAGCATATATAAGTCAATTACCATCTTATCCTTAACATCAGTTTTATCCTATTAATATTTATAACTGAGATGTAAGTAAAAATTAAGAGCTTTTTCAGGATAAATGCACAACTATTTGTCCAGGTGGAAGGTATCTTTCCTTAACTTAGAAAAGATACTTTTGTTTCAATATAAGGATGTCTTGATGAAAAGCTCTTTCAAGGTAACTACAACAGAACAGTCATATTAATATGATTATAATATATTTCTGTGTGGAAAAAGTTCCTAAGGCACTTTCTCATTATAAATAAAACTTTATAGAATAATTGTTTCTTTTATATTTTTGATTTTTTTTCTAAAGATATGCAAAATATTGCTTTATGTGATATATATAAAACCTTAAGGCCTGGGAAATTCTATCACTATGATTAAAATAGTCCGGGATGCAGTATTTCACATGTGTACCACTCCCAACAAAATATATTACCTAGGCAAGTAACTTGGTATGATTCAGAAGGTTAAACATCTGTAGATTTATTAATGCCAAAAATATCCATTTATTTTAGGTACACTTTAAAAATAAGGAGTGAGAACTAATAAACCTTGGAGTTTAATTAAATCATGAGCACTAGAAAAAAAAGTTTTTCTTCATTCTGTGGTTTTCTACTGTAACAAACTCATTTCTGCTATGAAATTTCTAGTATTTATTTAAGTCAAGATATTTGACTACACATGCAAATTTTTTGATCCAACATAATCTGATATATTGATCTGTAGATTTGTGCATTTTACAGAACTACTGTACTGCACCTCCTTCTCGTTTTTGAATCACTAAAGAAATTTACTCAGGGATGTTAAAATAAGTAGTTAATTGTGTAATAATTTAGCAAGAAATATGAAATTTCAAAAAATTCAGTAGTTTTTCCCATTATCCCTCTGTGTGCTCTTAAATACATAGAAGTTATTAAATAGTTTTATGATGAAAATGAACAAGGAATTCTGAAGTTCATAATGTTATTCTAAATACTTGTAACAGACTCACAAAAGTAAATGCTCATTTGATTTTCTAGGATGAAGGACTATGTTCATTCATTTGGGAAAATAAAAAGCCATTGCAAAACAATCTATTTTGCATTTCCAGTTACATGGGAACTAAAATACTCTTTCTGTTTTGGTATATTCTTTCTTTCATTGGCAACAGACTATAATAATATCATCATTTCATTTTATGATGGACCCAGCAGTTTCTCTCCCTAATAGTCTTCTTACACTTTCAGTATCATTGTAATGATTGCAAGACATTAATGCCTCCTGCAGTGTTTAAAGTGGCTTCAGTGTATAACATAACACATTTTTATAAGCAAGTGACACTTGCTTGTGTTTTCTGTTCTCCAAAATAATTTGAAATGCATATTACAAGTTCAAGTAAATGTGTCACCTAGTAAGACTGCAGTACTGCAAAAATAGATTGTATTTTTTTATTTGAGATTCTTTGTTAAAATACTGGTGCATCTCATTGCAGTGTTTAAAGAAACTAATAAAACATGATAAGACGTAGAAAAGCATATGAGAAAAAATCAGATATTGAAGTCTTCTAAATTTTTTTAAAGGAATGTTTGTTTTCCACTTATAGAGGGCTTCATTTTTCTAATCCTGAGGATCTATTACCAAAATCCCAATCCTTTTCTTGACAGAATGTTTGTAAACCACTGAACTAATGTCTAAATCAATCTAAATCTGAATTCTGGTTGTGTCTAATTGTGACAATAGAGGAAGCAGTTAAATTTCCCCAGGCTGATAGTTGCTCAGTTTCAAACTAAGAAAACAATAATGGGGTGCAAATGGATGTTTGTAAGCATCCATTTTCTCTAGGGAGCTGCTGTCTACTGTTTGTGCAAGAATATTCAGTCCATCATCAGTTCCTGGGAGTCCAAATTTCATAGATTCCAATAAAAACAGAAGAGAAAGTATCAAGTTCTCACAATCTGGTTTCTTCAACAAGTGCCAGTTTAGGGGGGATTCTACTGCAAATGGTAATTGAATTTGTAAGTCAGACTACTAATATTTTATGACATATCTGGTCTTCTGTTTATTTTAAAATCGAATAGAATGTAGGCAAGTTTCATCCAAAGGATCTTTCTGAAATGGGGAAAGGGAACGGGAAGGGGAAGGAAAGCTTTTGCATTATGTTAACTTCCAGGCTATGGAATTCTGCTTCATTTTCTTGTGTTTGAAAGATTTCAGTCAAATTTACCATGGTGTTTCGAGACTACACCTACTAATAACTGTTCTAAACTTAAAATTTTATCAGCTACTCAGGACTCAGTGGTACTGCACAGTCTCCATCTGACAACTGCTAACTCATTTGTCAGTTATTTAAGTCTCTGAATGCTTTCATCCAGGCACTACTACCATTATTACTACTCAGTAATGACATATTTATTGTACAAGAGTTACTGTGCTGAAACAGATAGTGTGCTTCATGTATCATATATCCCAAACAAACAGCATGGAATTTTCAGATGTTTCAGTGATGTGCTTTCAGAGATTTTAAATGCCAGATACTTAATTTAGAATTATGCTTTTATACCAAAAGGCATTATTACTTGAAGAGAAAGCAAGGTCAAAAAGTTAAATAACATGACAGAGAAGAAAATAGCTGTATTGTTATAAGCACCTGAATGAAGTCTTTTAGAACCTGAAGGCTGTAAGAGAAGAATGAAGCACAGTAAGTTAGATAAAGGAAAAGAAAACTACAAAGGTGCGCATTGAGCTGCAGTCATCCTGCACTGGGCTGATGATTTATGTCTATTCCCGTTGTCTGAGATGCAGTATCATTAACTGATAAACTGTAACACAAACAAACAGAAAAGGTCCAGAACCTAAATATGTTCCATCGATAAGAATATGACCATCAAGTGTATATGTAATGACTTCTAATTGTCCTTCTTAACAATTCTCTCTTCAGGGGGTTGTACTGGAGGAATGGAGAACTAAGCATCGGGAGGAACAAACAGGGCAGCTCTAAGTCCAAACTGCCATAGACAGTAAGTGTTAATAGTCTCTGTCAGATGATGCAAGCAAAGAAAAACATCTTAGAATGTCTGCTGCAGGTCACCAAATGATGAAATATTAGTTATAAATTAATTCAAAAGTAGAAACCTGATAACTATGAAAAGGATTGGAAGTATAGCGAGTGGTTTTAAGAATGAAACTTATTTCTATATTTGTTGGGAAACACGTATGTGAATAGGCCAGCAGTGTTTTTGTATGTGTTCTCTGGAGCAAAAGAAAGACAGAGAAAAGGACTGAGGGAAGACTTTCTCCAAGTGTGATTTTTCCCAGCAGTTATTAAGTCAAATGCAAGAAATGAGTCTAGACTGAATAATTAAAATTAGACCTTAAAACAGGAGAACCTCTAGGAAGGATCTCAAGAGACATGAATCTAACAGGAAAAAGAAAAAAAAAAGGAAGAAGAGAAAAGACAGTCATTCCTTAAAAGACGTTAGCAGGTGTTAAAAAAAGTCTCTGTATTCAGTATTAAATATAATTTTTCCTAAGGCAAAAGAAGACAGAAAGTGTAGCAAATTTCTACAATTTCAAATTTGTTCAGTGTCCACGCACTCAAGTAGGAAGCACCAAGAGAGTAGCAAAAAAGGTAAATTTTCAAGGACAGGCAGAAAAAAAACCAGAAGCACATAGGCCCAGAATTAGAAAGGTCAAGCCTCAAAATGAGATACAACTAACAGGAACATAAAGGGCAGGAACAAACCATATTACAATTAGATTAGGAGGAAACCCAAGCAAAGAATCAGTCCATGGCACTATAGAAACTGGAGGCGAATGACAAACAATGTCGAGAAATCTGACATTTTTAATGCCCTCTTTTGTTTCAGTTTTCACTGGAAAGGTTAACTTTAATCAAACAATTAATTATCAGTGACAGAAGGTAGTAAGAAGGAAAACAGAACTACAAAGATTTTCACAGTTCTCCACCTACCTGTGTCTAATGAAATTCTCCCCAAATTATGTGGAATAATGCCTGTGGCAACTTCTGATTACCTTTGAGGCTGTCTAGGAACCTAGAAGCTGGCAAAAGGCAATTAAGTGAAATAAAATGAAGGAAAATAAGGGGGGAAAAAGAATGTTCACTCATAAATTAAGTTCAGTTACCTAGCTTAGATGGTCCAAGGTTTCTGCCTGGTATAATATCCCTGTCCGCTGATAAGACAAGGAAGGTAGTCCTGCTGAAACATACTTAATTTATAACATAGATTAAATTAATAGTGCATATCTTAAGAAAAATATTAAAGTGGATTATGAATTATAGATTACTAACCTTAATTTTTTATGGTCTCACATGATTTTCTGTAAGATGAGAAAGAATATTCTAGAGCAGGACACAAAGTCGAGGTATAGTTGTCTATTTAGCTGAAATCGCAATTTCAATATAAACAAAGAAAGACTAACAAAGTTTCTGCAGCAGTCAATGCAAAGTCTAGCATTGTTCAAGGGTTTTGTTAGTAACTATGATGACAAAATATAAACTATAGTGTAAGGTAAGTGAAAAATTAGATCCAAAAAATGATAGTGTTTAGGGTTTTTGGGTTTTTTAAAGTATGAGGATAAACAGAGTAAGGTTTCACTAGGGATAGGTTCTCAATCCAAACCTATCTTAATTCTTTTATAACAAAATGGGTGATAAAGTATGGTATTCCCATATTATATTTGCAGACATGCTATGTTGGATATAACTACTTGCAGAAACAACGTATTTTATAATCACCTTTAAAAATCAAAAAAATAGTCTGAAATAACTACAGTTATGTAGTTTTATGAGTACTAATGGAATTAACTGAACAGCGAGCAACTAACAGGACTTGGAGAGAGTTCTACGGAAGCTAATCTGGAAATTAGAGGGCATCCCAGCCTCAACATGAACAGCAATGCTATTGTTTAATGGAGAAAAACCCAAAACTAATTTCATACATAATTTTTACGTGAAAGCTGCAGAAACATGCATGAAATGTGTGAAGCACTGTTTCAGTTCCATGGCAACTGAGTGTAGTGAGGGCTCATTTGGTATGTACATCTTGATTTTGGCATTACACTTCAGGATGGGCGTAAACCACTCAGAAGCAGATGAGTAAGAGCAAGAAATATGAGCACCACCACAAATTTGTATATTGTGCAGAAAGTAATTTGAGAGGAGAAAGGCCAGGACATCTGAGGAAGTAATAGAGAAAGTGAAGACTGAAAGATGACTTGGCATTCCCCCACTTATGTTTTCCATGTGAATGTTGGAATGAGTCTCAGCAATTCAGTCAGCTCTCAACACATGAAGGAGTCCTCAAGAGGAGTACTTAAAACTTTTGCAATGACTGGAAAACATTTGACTGAAGAAGTTTGCTGTGATACATAAAAGATTTTCCAATTTCCAAAAAAGAAAAGATAGGATTCTATTATATCTCTCCCTAAATCATTAGTTGGGGTAGGAATGTTCTATGTCTTTTTCATTGGATATAAGGGGACAATCCTGTCACTAATTTTATTGCCAGGTAGAATTTTCTATCTTATATATTATATATAACATAGCAAGAGTTGGTGCTAATTACAACACAGTAAGAGCAAAATGACAGGAATTCTTACCTGAACAGTGCCAGTGTTTCTTGGTTTTTTCTTAGTTTGTCACTTGAAATACTTTGGGTTATTAGAGCATAGAAGCAGAAAACTCTAGATAGTCAACTCCTAGAGAAATTTTTATTTTTATTCATAATGTGCTTCAATGGGCAAGTCCCTGACTTCCACAGAAAATGTAAGGGTTATGAGTGGATGACATAGAGGGAAGGGATGCCAACCAGATAGCATCTGGATAGGACTGAGCGGGGAGTGCAAACCTCATGAAGTTCAACAAATCCAAGTGCAAGATCCTGCAATTAAATCATGTCAATTCCAGAAATGAGAACGGAGTTGGACTAGAAGACATTTAAAACAGACCTGCAGAGGAGGATTTAGGGTTTCTTGTGGATGAAAAGCTGGACATGAGCCACCCATGTGCACTCCCAGTCCAGAAAACCAGGTGTGTCCTGGGCTACATCCAAAGCACCATGGGCGACAGGGGAGGGAGGGAATTCTGCCCCTCTGCTTGGCCCTCCTGAGACCCCACCTGGAGTGCTGAGTTCAGCTCTATTTTTCTCCAGCATAAGAAAAATGTGGATCTGTTAGAGCAGGTCTAGTAAAGGACCATGAAGTTGGTGAGAGGGATGGACCACATCTCATATGATGAGAGGCTGAGAGAATTGGGGCTGCTCAGCCTGGCAAGAGAAGGTCTTGGGGAGATCCCATTCTGACCTTCAGGTAGGATTATAAAAGAGAGGGAAACCAACTTTTTAAATGGGCAGATAGTGATAGGACAAAGAGAAATGGTTGTAAACTTGAAGAAAAAATATTTAGATTAGATATTAGAGTGAAAATCTTTACTCTGAGGTTGGTGAGACTCGTAACATGTTGCCCAAAGAGGCTGTGACTGCCCCAAGTCTTCAAGGCCAGGTCAGATGGGGAATTGCACAACATAGTCTAGTGGAAGTGACCTGCCCATGGAAAGGGGGGTTGGTCCTAGATGATCTTTGATACCCATTTCAGCACAAGCCTTCCAATAATTCTGTGATTTTATGAACCACAGTAAGAGAGAGGTATAATTCAAGGCAACCTGAAAGTGAAAGAGGAGCCATAATTTTCACACTTCTTTTGAAAAAATATGTTTTTAAATTATTTAGAAATAGTGAAATCAACACCTGAATATCTGAGCTAACTAATTTCATTAATTTGTGCAGATAATGAATACTTTATGATAAAATATATTTTGCGTTCAAAGTAAGCAAAGGATTACCTTAAGTTACTGCAACTTAATTACATCATGCAGAATTAGAATTGCTTTTTGAAAGATTACTTTCCATTTTTCTGAAAACACTAGATATATTCCCTGACCTTTTGGGTAATCTATCATAGCCCAAAATGAAATATAACACAAAAAGCAGTATCTTGGGTTTGTCCTATTACATGAGTCATTTCACATTTAATTTTTCTTTCTTTTTGACTGTTGTTTACAGGAGAACTTTACAGAGCATACTTCTGCATATAGTCCAAAATCAGTCCATGAGAACTCTTTGACATAGACTATGTTTCAGATTTTTGCTATTTAGAAGTTCATCCACTGAAGTGAACAAACCCTCTATCAAATGGAGATTTGATACATGTTCTTCTTCTGAAAGTGTCAGTAGTTGAGCTTTCAGTATAAATTTTGTGTAGCTCCGTCTGGGATACCATTTCTTCTATGACACCAGGAAATGCATCATGTTGGTATAATTTAAAGATGAAAATGCATCAACTAATTTTCCATATGGTGTCTCCCCCAGTAGAATTAACATGAATAATATACGAGACATGTATATATATATACACACAGAACCTACATAAATCCATTTGCTTGTCATATATGAGAGAAAAAGAGAATTTAAAAAGTAAATAGAGAGACCTCTTTGCCTTGATGCCTGTTTGTCCATATTTCACTCAGAATGCTTTGTTAACATAAAACAAACTTTAATGTTTGCAAATATTTTTGTTTGCAGGCTTCTGCAGTCAAATGATATCAAATCATTAGTGAACTCAAAGACTGTGTTTCAAAGCTCTGTAAGAATATTGGCCACTAAAGAACTTAATGTCTGGCAGATGCTCAAGACTAATGATATGCTCCCCACTACAATTAAATTCTAACATCCTCACAACTAAAAATGGGCACAAAATTATATTCTAATGGGTGCCAGCTACAGAAATAGCTCAAACAACTTAACAGATGCAAAGCATTTTGTATGTTTTAGCTTTTGATTTTAAAGCATCTTATAAATAATTTGATACCAGACTGCAACTTACATTTCCTGATTCAGGAACATGTAGGTACTAATGACTTTGTCCAATCAAAATGGTGATCTTAAAACTCAATAAACTTGTTGCACAGTTCTTCAGAACAGCGAGGAAAATGTGAACAGAATTATTCCAGAAACAAAACACAAGATCAAAAAGTTTTCCAGTATAAGAAAGCAGAAGGAAGAACTTCTACTAAAACTCTTTAACTGAATTCTGTCATGAAATCTTATCTACAGCCACAACCCAAGGAATACAAGTAGATCATCCAGCATCTCATCCTGGAATACGTCCACTGCTGCCAAGAAATATTGGGATTAAGTCAAAGGTGGTAAAGAAAGATAACAGAAGATTGCACAGAACAGATACAGAAGTCATTTTGTTGTATATTTTCCATATATTAATCACCTAATATAGCCAACAAATAGAAAATAATAAAAATTTGCATGATCCATTTGGACCCAGATCCATTCTGATGGCATTCTTCAGTCATGGCTGCTTTACACAAAAATTCTGTCTCATTTATGCTTATCTCAAGTGAAAGAGCCTTCATTTTTTAACAAATATGCCTGTTTTTCTGCATCTTTGATAGTCTCAGCAAAGTGACTGAGATAAGTTTGACAATAGTTGATGCTGAGTTCACCCTGGATATGTTTTCCATGCACCAGTAAAAATGCAGACCTAGCTTTTCTGTGCCCATTTTAGCCTACCACATTTTAGATCTGACCTGTGGTCTCAGTCAGATACATGCTTGTAATAAATTACTGGACTTGAAAGCTGAGTCATACTTCATTTGAAAAAGGAACGGTTTCAGACTATGCAATTTTGAATCAACCTATAACCTTCATGTCACTGTAATTTCCCAATGTAAATGTATGACTGGACTGTTTTCAACTACACTTGGAACATAAATTGCTAGAACACCTTAAAAAAACCTGTAGTTTTTGTGTGGATTTTTAGACTTATTTGGTAATAGACTACATACGGAAACCTAATATTAAACCAAAATTATCTTCCTATGCCGGATTCATAATTAAAAATTACACAAATTTTGTCTGAGTTAACATTTCTCTCATATACATGCAGTTATATAGAAAAGACATTTACAGTAAACCAGTTTAGGTAGGTGACATTGTTTTGACGGAGAAATAAATAAATATTGGAACTTATTTTTAGGTTTTTCCCTCAACTGTTTTTACACTAAAAATAAGGCAAGCTACAAATAATTGTCCTACTAGAATACCCTGATACCTATAGCAGTAATTTGCTGACAAAGTTATGCATGTTGATACCAGAATACTGACAAGTAAACTATAGAAGACAATGCATGCAGCAATCAAGTATTTGAAGATGAATAAGTATTTCCTTCCATCCAAAGCAAATTATTTAATAAAAGGATATATGAAATGCAAGGTGAATTGCTCTGATACTTATTCCTACCATACCCAAAGAGAGCAAAGCTTGTGTCTGCAATAGCAGATGCTTGAGCTTGTGAGAGTTGGAAACATGTAAAATGATCCCTATTCATTAGCATCCTCTAGTCACCTGTAAACTACACTGGTAGACTGAAAAGATAAGTTAATTCCTTGCTTCTGCTCTGGGGAAGCCATAAGGGAAGTGGAGAAGCACATAGAAACAAAACAAAACCAAACAAATCAAACAAAGATAAAAACCCCAACACAGTGTATTTATTACCCTTACACATCTCCTCACTCTCACACCAAACTAGAGTAAAATACCCAAGAACAAAGCTATGCAATCCCATGAAAAACATGTCTGTTTTGAGTAGTCCTAGGAGACACTGCACAACTTCCAGGCAAAACCTTTTCTGGTAGTCCTGATGAGCAGAATGACAATGCAACTTTTGTTCCAGACTGTGTAAGGCCAGCCAAGGTGTAAGACTACAGCACGTACCATATAGAATCTGAGCATCCAACACCAAATAAACAACATAGGGTGTGGGGGTTTGTAATATTTTCTGAGTAAAAACAATGAAAATAATGTTGCTAAATAGTAAGACTTAAATTCATGCAAGTGTTACAGATCTTCTGATAAAGCTTGCCTAAAGAAATAAATGAATATTTGCAGGAAGAGATTTATGGATACATGTTTTAAACAGTGATCAGTAAGGCAGAATATTGTCAATTTGAATTAGTCAGTTTACTTGAATCACAGCATTGACAGTATTAAATCATTAAAGAAATCAGATTCAGTGTACTGAAAGTCATATTTCAATGATATGCATTATTGGGAGAAATATTTTGACACTGCCATTCAGAGCAGACCTCTTGAGACATAAGTACCCTTGGTTATTTTGCGACAACAATAATATAAAATGAAACTATTTAAAATCTATTAAAGTATTCTGTTATTTAGAATATCTAGGTCAAGTAAGTTGAGAACATATGGTAATAAGGTCGGTTTTGTGATTAAACAGCTCCACAAGGATTTGAAGAAAGATTGCCTACACAGCCTGTAAAGACAGAGGCTTTGTTAAAATATATATTCTCACAGATGCATATCACCTTTTGCTTCAAGCACGTATAAATTATTTTTCTCTCCAGTGAAACACTTTCCTCCTCCCACTTGTTAAGATTTTATATTTATGCCATCATATAATCTCATTCTCACTTTCGCTCTCTTCATCTGACAAAAAGTTCACAAGTGTTTTGAGTATTGTTGGTCTTCAATCTGTGGCCATTGCAAGACTCACTTCAGGCAATGTGAAACTCAAAAATAAAGCTTTAAATTTACAGATTTAATTTTGAATGGAATCCAGAGGCCTAATATACACTGATTAGGTTTTCTACCTAAATGACAAAAAGTGAGAAGCTGATACTATAATTAAAGACTTCATCTCCAAAACAATATAAAAAATTATTATGATGCGTAAATTTTACCAAAATCCTGTCTTAAATATTGAAGTGGATTGAGCCCAGATGGTAGCCAATCATTCTTCCTTTCACTCACAGCCCCTTCCCTCAGGGGATGAGGGGAAAATAGAAAGAAAACAAAATACCCATCAGTCAAAATAGTGACAGTTTGATACAGAGGATAAAACTGTGCCTGCAAGTAGAGCCAAATAGAGAAATTAATTCACTACTTTCCATTGACAGGCAGATGTTCATCCACTTCCAGCACACAAAATAGCAAGACAAACACCACAACCACCAATATCCCACTTTCTTCACCTTTATTGCTTGGTCATGCTGTAAAATGGTATGGAATACCCCTTCGGTCAGTTTGTGCCAGCTGTCCTGACTGCGCCCTGTCTCAGCCACTTCTCGTATCCAGCCTGTTCCTGTTTGGGATGAACAGAGTAAAGAAAGTCCTGACATTCAGTTCTCCAGCAGTAGCCAAATACTGGCGTACCATCAACACTGCTTCAGACACAAAGGCAAAGCACAAGCTACCATGAAGAAAGCTGATTTTGCATCTTCATCCCTGACGGATCCAGTACAAACATTAAAGCCAAAAAAATGAGAAAAAAAATCTTTTACAGACAAAAACTGCCTAGCATTGGAAAGCTTTACAAACCATATCCAGCTCAATTTAACCCTTCTCTGTATTCTATTCTGTCAGTTTTGCCAGCTCAGGTCCTAAAAAGATGCTGTCAGATCCTCTTGTTTGAAATTCTTCCTCTAGGAAATATTTGCAAAGCATCCTGGTCAGAAGAGCACACTTTGGTGCAGAATTTGCAGTCACTGAATTCAGTCTCCTCCTATAACAGGCGAGCACTGTTCTCTATCACAAAGCATCAATATGATGTCACATTATTCCTCTTGGAAATCTATTCCAAAAGATCTGCTTTACCATGACAAAACTGAAGATTCTCTGTTATACTGGTAGGACAGTACATAAGCCAGTGTATACACACAGAAGTTCTTAACAGTCCATGAAAGCTTCACACAAATTTCAGCAAAGAGTCAGCAAATTATTTTAAAGGAGGCAGAAAAGATGATAATATTTCTGCCCCAGGCAGGCTCTCCAAGTACACGATTATCTCACTTAGGGGAAATGCATCCTACAACTTCATGTTCTTTCTATTCTTTCTCTCACCTAGTGAAATTTGTATTCCTTTCTTTAGAGAGGTGCATTTTTCAAGTGGCTGAAATAAGGAACTTGAGAGGTATTTTAAGTGTTCCTTTGCAATCAGCAATGTTTATTTGTGATCCTGTGGGTGAGATAAAGTACCTGCTAAGATACTGCTCAGGTGGGTCCAACTTTACACCTATATGTTTCCCTGTGCCCAAGGGCTGAATGTCTTTTTATTCAGTTAAACCAAAAGGCAAAGCCCAAAAAAAAACAGAGATAAAAGATAATTTTTTGTGGAATAGGACTTAGTGGTACTACCAACAACAATAACAATAGTCACAAACATTAACTTGAAGTCAAGTGCTGAAGGTCAGATGTTTCAGGTGTAGTTTTATACTTGAGACAATCATGTCACCTTACTGTTTTGAAAACAGATATTTATTGTATTGATTCAGATAGAATTTGCTATGGAACACACAGGGTATGTGAACGAAAAGTGGGACACTAGAAGCCATACTTAACTGATGATGAAAAAAGTATTTAGAAAAGACTTGAAAATGCCCCAAAGGGCAAACTTAGATCCATTAATCAGCTTTGGAAACTGTCCAGGGACGAAACAAATAGGATAAAATTGGATGTAGATGTACTAGTGAGATGTAGAAAAAGCAAAAATAGGGAAAAAAAGTAGTCCAGGAAACACATGTGTACCCTTCTTCTGTGATTACCTGAGCACCTTGCTCTGGAATCCAGAAGAAGTACACAAATCACAATGTTATTCCTCAAAAATTTTCAGAACTGAAAGTCACTGGGAACTGTGTGTTAAATACCTGCAGTGTCAGGTAATACTGATGATGACAATACTAAGGGAAGGAAAACCAAACCAACCAACAAACAAACAAACAAAACCAACAGCCCTTTGATTCTTTTAAAATGGTCTAAAATGAGAAGATAACATTTTTCTTAATGTCTCTGTGCCTCTGCTCCTCATTCATAAACGGAAGAATCTTTCAGAAGAAATATAAGCCAAAGTACACAAGCATACCTGTGAAGTCTTCCATTAATTTAATAATGAGCAGAGTAGAAAAGAGGGGGGTGAAAACTGTGTCTGCAAAGCAAAATCTGGAGAACATGTCGTTTTGCATCACACTTGTGGATAAAAGGTTGAATACCTGACCATTGAATGACATCACACACCATTTGCGCAGAAAAAGTCAAGGGTCCAGCAGCAGCATTTAACACAAGAAACTTCTCCATTGTGTAAACATATTAATGTGATACTATTTTCATGCTTTTCCTTGTTTTTCAGCACTTGACTTTGAAACTTTAAAAATGTTCTTTTAATATGATTTTTTTCATGGAGAAATATATTTCTGTCAGGTCATTTTATTAAAGTAGTTATAGCCAAAGAAATACATCTCAGCCTCCCTATACACTTTATCTACATAGACTTTGCTTGATCTCCCTGAGAGCTCAGTTTCAAATATGTATTACAAGCCTGCTTTCATGAATGGATGTGTTAATAATAATACAGCCATTTGTATTCAAACTCCAACAGTCTCACCTTTGGGGACCCTTTGTCTCAGAGACTTGATACATTATTAGTATAGCTAACAAGTTTCCAGTTTCTCAATATCAGTCTCCTATTTAGTTCTAATTTGTAACATCACAGCCTTTGCTTAACCTCAGCTGCAGAGAAGTCTTCCTGATTCTATTCTAGATAGCAAAGTTGCATTAATTCTTCAATGAAGATTTAGATCAATGAAAATATGATGTTAAAAAGTCTTTTTCATGCAAAGAATTTTATATGTTTTTAGTACCAGAACCTCAGTATGTCTCCAGAATTTAAAAAAATCTCTAGTCCTTCATCTCTTTGTTGCACATAAAACAATGCTTATATTTGAAAGATTTCATAAGCATAACTGTATCATGAACATTTCCATCTTTTTCCTTCAGCAAATGTACCATTGATATCTGAGAAATAAAAGAGAATATCTCATGCTCGGGACATAACCTATATTTTCAATAAAATAAAATGCTGCTTTTCCCAATCACATTTATCTTATTGCCCCATTATAGAATATTGACTTTTTTTGTTAGAGTAATTTATGATGACATGCCAGACTATGAAAACAACCTATCATTTCTAAGAGTCATTCAGGTGGTAATTCTGGTACTGACTTATTTACAGAACCAGTCATAAATTTTCAATTATGATTAGATGTAAGAAAGTTTTTTGTTCAGCAAAGCAAAGTGGTCTAGATGTAATAAAGGAAAGTTTAAATTTTATTTACATTGGATAATAAAAAGAATCAAAAAATTTTAGATTATATGTATTGATCACCATCACTGCTCAGTATTGGAGAATTACTTAAATTTGTGAGCCTAAATATCATATGAATTCCTGATCTCACTTCTAATAAATACCTCACCAATACTTCACTCTTTTTAAATAGCATGGACTCATATTAACCTGCAAAAACATAAAAAAATCCTTGGTTCACATATTAAAGTTCAGTTCTTAATGACCATGCCAAGTGAAAAAAGCCTATTAATGGAATACTCTACAACCCTTTCCCCAGCAAAAGCTGGGACTACTTCTTGATTGCTTTAAGGGTTCAAAAGAAATTAAAGAGTTACTATGTCTTCCTTTCTTTCTTTCTTTCTTACATTTGGCCTAGTTGTTTTCAAACACACTTTCTTAGAGCTAAAATGAAAAATTTTTATGCATTTATATAAATGGCAAGTATAAAAATTCAGTCAACTTCCATCTCTTCTCTTACAAAACAACCTCAGAAGAACAGGGAATTTTGTTCTTTAGTGCTGAAATTCTATGTTCATGGGTTGAACTGACACAAAAGGCATCTCTTCTGTACTAAGATGAACACTGTCCTGCTTTACGGTTCATAGCATAGGGTTCATCATACTCTTTAAAGTTTCCTTCCTTATTTTCCATGTTACATTAACAAATCCGTGAGAGCCATTTTCAATGCTTAAAGGATGCATCAGTTCTATTCCAACTGTTCACATTATGTGACAAAAGAATCTAACTGTGAAAGTTTCTTAGACTATCATCGAACCCTAAACACATTTTTCCTTGAATATACTGTTACAATTACTAGAAAAAACAGAGAAAACCACACCTAATTTCTTCAAATAATCACAGATTAATTTATCCTATAAAATCCCCCTTACATGAAAGGGCAGGCCTGCTCTTGAAAAAGAACATGACTACACCCTCAGCAATTTTTCTTAAATATGTGTTTGTCCTTCTCCAGTAATTCCTTTTTTCCTCCAGGTTTTCAACTTCTTATTTCTGTATGGGTACTTTCAAATTATCTGTGTTGCCTACAATCAGAGATTATCTATCACCAACATTCCAGTCATCAATAGATACTAATTGTTTCTGTTTACCTCCCTCCAAGCCCTTACATATATAACTGGACTCCCCAGTGCTAGAAAGAAATAAGAAGCTTGAAATTAAATACCTACATAAGAGCCTATTATACAATCCATTCTTATTTGAATAGCAAATATAATCTGTACTCTGCTGAATAATCACCAGGTTTCATCAATAAATCAATAAATTGCTAACACTCTCTTAATACTGTTAAATTAACAGAGTATCTCCATGCTTTTCTCCCAATAATAAAAGGTGGAAAAGCAATGCTTTGGAAGAAAAATCAAAGTGGATGGATTTTTTTCCTGCAATTTGAAGCAGGTTGAGATAGGTTGACTTACAAACTGGAAGACTTCTATCAGTTCTTGGAGGTTTCACTTCTCCTTTCTTACCTCCATCAACAAAATTCTTTATTGGATGGCTTTTTTTCCAAAAGATGCAGAAAAATATTTTTCAAGTGTCTTACAAACAGTCTAGGTGTAAAAATTTGCATAATTATTTTCTGTGAAATATTACTGTTATACAGAGTCTTCAATGTCTACAGGAGACACAGTGAAAGTCACAATTAAAGTGATTTCATTAAACATCTCTAGCTCATTAAGTTGTTCAATTTTGCATTAAAAGCATTAGTATCTGAAATGTAGCAAAAAAGATGGTGACAGCTGTAAATACAAAAAAACATACATTTTTCTTTACCAAAAATAAATATCCTCATGTACATACTGAATATTCAAATTTGTATGTGTAAATCTACTCCTTTACCTTATATGTTTCTCTCTTGTTATATATTCACCCAAGTTTCCAACTTTCTTTATGGAAAATAAGTGCAGCAGATTATGTTTAATAGTTGCATCTTCTCACTACAGTGCTATCACAGTTTGAGGTTTGGCCTAGGTCTAATAACTTACCTTCCAAAGTTACTCTAAATTAATCATGCTAGATCAGCTAAGTGCTGTTTAGACTCCAGTTTGAGTCTGCTTACACCTAAGAGCTCTTATTTGTGACTGTGAGAGGAGCTAAACACAGAAGCATGAAATTATAGAATGGCCTGAGTTGGAAAGGACCTTAAGGATCACCTGGTTCCAACCCTCCTGCTGTGGGTGGGGACACCATTCACAGACCAAGGCAGCTCAAAGCCTCATCCACCCTGGCCTTGAACTCTTCCAGGGATGGGACAACCACAGCTTCTCTGGCCAGCCAGGGCCAGTTTGTCACCACTCTCACAGCAAATAACTTCTTCCTAATATCTGATCTGAAGCTCAGTTTTAAGCCTCTTCCCCCTGCCCTGTCTCTACATGTCCCTATAAATAGTCTCTTTGCATCTTTCTTGTGCTTTCTGGGCTGGGAGTGCCCATGGCTGGCTCGTGTCCAGCTCTCACCCACAGCACCCCCAAGTCCTTCTGGGCAGGGCTGCTCTCGATCTGTTCATCCCCAGCCTGGGCTGGCATCTGACCCAGGTGCAGCAGTAAGACTTGACCTTGTTAAGAGAGGCCTTGGCCTTCACAATTTCTGCTGCTGGTACTTAGCAGCCAAACAGCCTCCACTGTAAATCCAAAATCTGATTGTTTAGTGTATTTTTCAAGCACATAACAAAAACTGGCCTCAAACTTACTAAAATTATCAATTGAAATACATTATTTGCCTACTAAAATGAATATGTGATCTATAAAAAATGCCTACCATGAAAAATTGTAGCAATTGTACAAAGAATGAACTGGCTATAAAGAGGACTGGATAAGTTAATTGTTCTCCTGTGAGCTCTCTAAATTCCCTGACCGATCACATACTACACAATTAAATTGCAAACAATTTATTTTGTATTAATTTAGTTAATTGAGTCCTGTAGAGAATTAGAAAGAAAAAACTATAGGTCAATTTCTCCAGATTCTCACTGCGCAAGAGACCAACATTATTCCATTAGTTTCAGTGAAACAACACCACACAAAGCCTGGCCTCAGAATGATGCCCAGAACTTTTGAACACCAATAGAAATTGTACTAAGAAACTTTTAATTTATATTATAAACTCTTTAGAAATAATGCAATGCTTGTTTTCTCAAGTAATTATTTCAACAGACAAGTACTTTGGTCCTTTTCTACCTCCAGAAACAAATTCACAACTTTGGCACTGGATTCTGCTTCACACATTACACGGTAATATAAGGAGGTACCATACTCCAGCCAGTGGATTCTCACCAAAATCTGTTTCTCTGTATTCAACACTTCTTCAAGGCAACCCATTAGCTGACTGCCTGTTTTGAAACACTGGTGTTTTTGTGTTGATAGACTACTCATATGGCCTAGTTTTTAATTCAGAAGCTCACTTTCTCCATTTATTCATGTTAAATACACATAACAAAGTTTGGTTTTAATGGAACTTACTATTAATGAACCTCAAATAACCTGTAGTATGTCAATGTGACCCCTTCAGTCTTTGCCTCAGTAGTCTTCCTTCTCTGACAGGTTACCATGTAACTGCAAACTCTTTCTTAGCACACCAATGACTTTTCCTTCTGAACATAAACATGGATAGAATTTGTCAAAAATTTTCAGAAAACTATGAAAACTATCTCAAATACAAATACACATGAAAACCACATTAAAAATGGTAAAATATTCTAAAAGGGGGATAGTTCTGGCTTTTAAATGAAAAATCAGAGCTAGATCCATGCAGGAAAAGCAGAGAATTCTATACTGCTTTGCATGGAGCTTCGATGATCAGTTTAGTTTTCACCTCTAAGGGATTATTCAACCACAGGAGAAGGGAATACTCAAAGGAGATAGGTTTTCATTTGCTATGGTGCTTTTGCCAAAGTTTTATTGTGCATAAAAGGCAAAGGTAAGGGAAGATTAATTAGTAGTCTGGTCTAGAGCTGTTTGTTCTGTAAAATGGAGTGCTCAAGAGTTAGTGACTGCAGACTGTTGACATGTTTATACAAAGTAGATCAATGTCTGCATAGTATTTCCTGTCCTCCAAGTCTGTTGGTTAAGCTAATGCCACTAAGGTGGAAATATAAGTTCAAAAATCCAGCAAACAAGGAAAACAGTTTCTGATATCTGGGGCTGAGTGCTGAACTAATTCATATAGGACCACATCGCCACTTATTTTGCCTCCCTTTGAGTAAAATTTTATGAATCAATAATCAGACTAAATAGAATTTATTGTATTGGATGAAAAGTAAGTGTTTTTAAATTAAAGTAAGCTACAAAAAGTTGAGGAAAAGGAAAGTGAAGAAAGAAAGACGAAAGTGGAGGAAGGGGAGAAAAAAGATTAGTTTGCGTATGTATTCCCTGAAAAAAAAACCAAAACACAAGTTGACACCACTCAACTGGGAAAAAAGAGGGGAAGGAACCCAAACCTACAGAACTTGTGAGAATTGTACACAGAAACTTCTTTTTTTTCCAGACAAACAAAAAGGAGAAATAATATGAAAACACAAACTGGGAATGGTGTCAGTGACAGGATACCAACAGAACTACATGCATTTAAAAGCTAGATCAGGAAATAGACAATTGGCTAAACTGCCCATGGGAGTCCCCATTTCATCACCTCAATATAAATATTTTTCTAAAGATGCTGCTGCAAAGTTACCCTATAGAACAGATCTTCAGAAAGTAATGTGCGAGCATGTCACTAAGGGTTCCTGTATGCTTTTCAGTATCACAATTGGTCTTGCTGGGAATACCTAGCCTTCCTGCATTTCATTGCAACTAAAGAAACAATTGCACTCCTTATTTCTCACTGGCAGAAAAATCAGTTTGCAGAAAATTAAAAAGAAAACAAAAAATCCCACTGAGATCTCTGGTGTAAAAGCATCTGTGGGATGAGCAACTTTACAAGCCAGAGAGATTTGGTAACGAAATGTCACCAGGCACATCAGCAATAGATGAGATTGTTTTCCTAATTTGAATCAGTCTCATGCCAGTTTATAAAGTAGATACTAGATACATGGTGGAGGATGGGGATAGAATATTCTGAGTTTTTTTAGTAAACTGTTAATCAACTTCATGAAAACTGGCACTTTGTAAGCTTTAAAGTGAGGAATTTGACTTACATAATACAGGTATTTCTTATATGAAATGATTTTGAATTATTTTGTCTTAAATATTTTTCAACATCTAAAGAATATATAATGTCTCATGATTAAAATATTTAACACCTTCGTGAGTCCAATGATACTACTTGTTACAGCACTTTACAGGTCCTACATGCACTATCTAGTTCTATTATTCTGAAGCAAAACTAATTATGATGAGAATACCATATCTCCTCTGTTTAGGAAGTCTAACAAGAACTGATAGGGCTTATAGAGCACAAGATGTGAGTGGAAAGAACACAAAAAAATAACTTCCTGAAGTTAGTATTTCTATAAGAAACATATTTTTCACATGCCTTCAGAGCCCTACTATTCTCACTTTATTGAATGAAAAACAATCCCAAAGCAACATTTTGCTACTGTTTACTCATCCATCCCCAAGAAGTAGGTAAATTTTGTGTATTCTGACCCTCCTCTGCCCACAGCCCATCTGAGGGCACGACTTCCTCTCAGTGACTTTATACAAGGCACGAATTGACCACACCTTTCAGCTGGTGGATGAGCTGTAAGGCTGAAAACTCATAATGCTATTGCTGCTCTTCCCATCTCAACCAAGGTTGCACAGAAAGATTAATGCCCCCAAAGGGGATTTGAAATAGACATGACTGAAACACAGAGCAGACTTTTCTATGTTTACTTGGCATAGGCCTCAATAAAGTCAAAAGCCAGTTTACATCTGCTGAGTCTGAGTTCAATATAACTAACACTGTGTGTAACAATTTTTTTATTAAATATAAAAGCAGATGTCTTTGCGTGATCCCCAATGTTTCTTCAGTTTTCCTCCTTCATAGTTTGCTACTGCTTTTTGTGTTAAGCTTTCAATTTAAAGTTGTATCACATAGGACTGTTCTATGTTGGAGGGCGGTACTGAGTTAGTTATTTGTATTCAAGGAAGCATTTGTTCCCGCAATTTTCTTTCTGAGAAGAAAAATGAAAAGGGCACCAAAATGAAGTGATTAAATCTTTTTTACGATCTATATCTGGGCATAGAGCGTTTTGGAACACTGTCACGTTTTGTTATTGTTCCCATCATGGAAAACCCTTCTATCATTTCCCACAATTAACGACAAGATGTTTTAATCACATATGATCCCAATCACGTTACTCTTCCAAACCTCTTTATCTTGCTATGTCATTCTGATGTTTCCCTTTTCCTGGGGGTATGAAATGTGTGCTATTATTAGCTCATTAGGTCTTCTGGCCTCTGGCTCAGTGAAGAATGATTCACTATATTTCTTAGCCATTGACAGTTTCAATTCCTTAACCTCCAAATTTCCCATGATAAATGTGTTGCCCCATCTTATTTCAACCTTCCAGAATATCCCTTGGCAGTAGATTCTGAAGTCAGACCTACCATCCCATACATAGCAAAACTAACAAAGGATAATTTTCCTCTGCCAGTCAAGGTTTTAATTCCAAGGTTTTAATTTGTTTTTAGTTCATTATAAATTCAACTAACTGACTGAATTGCTTATTTAATATTTCCTCATACAATGAATATGTTCTTCTACAATGGTTCTGCTTCTATTTTTCGGTTTGGATTTTTGCATTCAGATGCACCACTCCTTTTTGAGAGCTCATTAACAGTTTTAAAAAGAGACCTAAGAAAATATTGACTTCCCCACCTAGGTAAATGTCTTCTGATTTGCTGCTAACTGCTTAAGATCTCAAATGTTAAAACTTCCTTATGAATTTAAAACATTTTTTCAGATTATGCCTAAAATT
Source organism: Drymodes brunneopygia (assembly GCA_013400955.1). Lineage (NCBI taxonomy): Eukaryota > Metazoa > Chordata > Aves > Passeriformes > Petroicidae > Drymodes > Drymodes brunneopygia. The sequence goes on from VZTZ01012618.1 coordinate 63,825, forward strand.
TATGCACTACAAAGTGAAAAGCCTGAGCTAATTCCCCCTAATTCAATTGGAGACTATATTGAATGTTATGAAGACCAAGATTTCTGGCTATCTTTTTCTTAGACACTTGATAATATTGTTCACACCATACCTCTCTAGTTGCCATAGAAATGGGCCCTTATGTGAAAGATCTTTTGGTTAATTTTGGCTCCAATAAGTGAACTGCTAAAGCATATTCTAATTCAGCTAGACAAATTCAGAAAAGTCCACTTTCTCATTCTCAAAATTATTTGCAAAAAAAATGGATAGTTTCATTTAAAAAATTATATTTTCTTAGACCTTTCAGGAGCAGACATTTTTTTCTTTATACTCTATTCACCTGTAGGAGCCTGTATGTGAAATATTGGTTTCTGGGTTCAAGGTGGCCTTTTGGCTCTCTGTGCCAAGCACAAACACTTGGCAAACACCCTACAGTGTAAGGGCAACTTTGACCACTCTATTCTGGCAACTGAGTTCCCTAGGCCTTACATCTGCCAGCTGCTAAGTAAAACTGGTGAGACTCTAGGCAACTTGTAGTTAATAGCAGCATAGATTTTCAGCATATATTAATTTCAAGCCAGAACTTAGAATTTAAGTTTATCTGCTCAGAAGTTAAAAATGTCAGTCTACTTATCTGTGTCTGTATAGACACAGATACCATAATACTCCTTAGAGCCAACATTTCTATTACATTCAGCCTATTTTAGATAGAACCATTGTGTTCTTTTCTTCCCCTTTTCCAAACCCTGTTTGTAGCACCGTCTCTATCAATACACTGGAGACCTTTTACAAAAGCAGTGTACCAGTTTCTCTAGACAGCATTGAAGGTAGGCTAGCAGGAGGGACTATTTTTAATACACCTTTAAGAAGATTTTACCTAGAAAAAGACTGAATTAAACTTAGGTTGCTAATAATGAAAGAAATTAAAGTAGCACTAAAGTTGTTGTGTATCTCAACAATCAATTTTTACAGAGGGACCAAAAAGGTTTTTATGCAAGTTAAGAGGGATTTTTTTTTTTAATTTCTTCTTTTAATTCTGAACAGAAAGTGTTTTATTTTTTTGGTGGAAAAAGGGCAAAATGAGCTTTTCCTGTGGAGAATTTTTAATGCCTCCCAAGACTTCCAGAAACTTTAATTGAAAATGTAAATGGGAAAACCTGTTGTTTTATTTAAAAGTCTGGTTTATGAGTGGAAATTTCTTGTCGTTATTCTGGACCATGCATTTTTTGAGCTACAGGAAAATCAATCTACCTGATGTGCTTCCAAACAAAAGATACAAAAATATTTCTGGTAATTTTTACCATTAAGTCTTAACTTCTTTTTATGTTTGAGCATATTTTCATAAACTGGTGGGGACCACTATACTTTCAGTTAAGTCATTCCATTTGTTGAAAGCCCTGCTGCTTTTTTTGGCAAGGTGAAATAGTTTTCCATTATCAGATTTGTATTCTCTAGTTGCCTGTAGGATACCCATTGTTCAATAAAGCCAAATAGATTGATCTTCCATAGCTGACACTTCTGCTGGAATCTAGCATCAGGAATAGACATGGAGTTTTATTCATATTTTTTGAAGTGTTATATTCAGATGTACTACTCTTTCTTACTAAATTCTTCATTTTTACATTTTCACTTCTCTGAACTCCATATTAGGACCTCAGTAACTCAACCTGTCTTTAATTCTACCTCTGCTTCATTGTCACAGCAGTACAGTTCCACTTTGCAACACAACAAAGATCTTTCTTTGAGAGCACATTTAGTTTTTGTGCAATGTTTTTTGTATAAGAAAACTTGTGTTGTCATGCAACTCTATCCTTGTTTACTTTTTGGAATATTAAGACCTTCTCCACTTCTCTAGAACTTTCTCAGTATTGCCTATGAACCCATTGCCACAACTCTGAACATTTTGTGTTCCTCCTCTGAATCTTTTATCAATTTTCTGTTCAAATGGCCTGCTTTTGCTATTGTGGAGTGTGCAATAAATCCTTATAATGTTTAAATTTGGAAAGAAGTCCTTTTCACAGAGAGATTATGTAGAAATATGATACTCTGCAAACACAAACCAGTAACTTTAAGGAGACTCAACATCCAGACAAACAATTTTATACAATTGCTGGTCCTGTGCTGGTAACAAGATGAGGGGCATGGATGAAAGAAGGATTGTAAAATTTCTGTGGAGCTTGGTGCCATTAGAAGGCCCAGAGGATTTTCCCAGCACTAATTATGCTATTCCCAGGCAAAATTTCTACACTCTATTCCTTTCTATCCTCTTTGGATCACTTCAACCACTTCCATAGGATTTCCATATTAGCCATTAAATAGGTCTCTGAACAAATCAAACTAGGGAAAACAAAATGTCTAGATTCACCTAGAATGTGAAACATGCTAAAACACCTCTCAGTGGCACTGCGAAGCATAAAAAGATATACAACTCTCTTTTTTTTCTCTTTTTGATCCTTCAGAATGGATAAATGGTCCAAAAGTTGAGTGGTCTCCTATGACCTACTGCTTAAGGCAAAATAGTGCATTTTTTAAATGTTCATTTCAAAAAGAAACCTATAAAGTGCTAGATAAGATAAGGTTCCTTTAAGTATATACAAGAAGCAAGGAAAGAGATTATTTTTCTGTTACAAATAATTTCTGATTTATTTTGTAGTTCATTGTAACCCAGAACCTTGCAGTTTATCTTAACTCTGTAAATCCTACACTTCATTACAAAGCTTTCTTAAAAGCTATTTTCTCTTAAGTCCTTTGCCAATCTACCTAGCATCTTAAGAAATAGAAAAAGTTACATTTGCTGCAATATTTTACTGCTATCGGTTTACCCATGGCCTTTGAAGAGAGCATGAGGTGACTTATATACATTAATCCCACAGATTGTCTCACTCCATAGATCTCCTCAAATCTTCCAGTTGAAAAAGTCATTATTAAGTTTATCTTGAAATGTCTTCACAGACAAATATCTTTCACTTTTTACCTTGCATATTATTGTATCCTGTTTTTAGTACTGGTATGTGAGAATAGTCACAAAAGAAAATTCACAGCTTTTCTGTCAGATTTCTATTATTCCCTTCATTATTAAAAGAATCCCAATGCACTAAATCATATTTCTTCCTAAGACATCAAGTTGCTGGTCACAACAGATGAAGTAGCATGCATGACTATGTGAAGTTGTGGTTATTGACAGTGTATGATAAATAGGTAATTATATGGTTAGCTATCTATCACATACTATCAGTTTGTTACTAATTTCAACAAAATGATGAAAATTTAAAGGGCCTGGAAGCTATAATTTGTATCTGCTTAATAAATTAAAATTCCACTGGAAAATACTATCCCTTTTAAAACAGGGATCAGCTTTCTTAAATCAGGTACACCTGCAGCGTTGATGCACTCCTCATAATTCAGGATTATTGCAGAAATATCAGGCAACCTTAATCATCTATTTCAGAGAGAGAGTTAATTCCAAAGACAGAATAATTTTGCTTTTAGCATGAATGCATTTAAGTTGCAACAGAGAATGAGACATATATCCCAGATGAGAAGGTTCATGCACAGCAGAGCTTAGTAAGTATCAGACAACAGTTAACCTACATTTACATTTTGAAATCAGTCTTTGCTCATTGTATCCATCTGGAACTTTTAAACTTAGAAACTTCTTTCTTCCAGGGAAGAAAGACGATGGTAAAAAAAAAAAAAAAATTTCCCTGGAGCTGTCAAGTGAATGCTTCTGCTAAATTCAAATTTATATCTCCGTGGTGAAGGTCTCTTTTATGACTCAGACTTGCTCTCTTGTTAAATCTTGTTACATCAATATCGAATGGATTTTATATGTGCAAAAATAGATGGCCTCCCTCTGAGGTATTTGCCAATGTAGTATCACTTCACTGTGTGCTATATTAGTGATTAGCTTGTTAGTAGGAGAGGGAAAGTGAAATTGAGAAAAGTATAATTAGTACAAGGCTTTGTGGTTTTGCTGTTTCGTGCGGCATGAAATTTCACTTTTCTCATTTCTGAGTTTGCAAGGTGAAATGTGCACATCATACACACAGAGTCTTTATGGTTTACTAAGAGTGCAGTGGACCATTTTCCAAAAATATTTAAATCTTAAAATCTTTGCAGTGAAAACTTATTAAGGCATAACTAGTATGTAAAATTATTGAACAAAGGAATAAATCCAAATAAATCCACACAGATCTGTGAAACTAATAAGTAGCATAATGTGTATTTCAGCATACTCATCAAAATACTCATCAAAAGTGAAACCTTTCTATGTGTTTTATACCCTTGAACTTTTAGTGTTTTATTTTAAATACGCTTGAGAACACTGGAGCTATCTCAAACACTAATATTTGTTACTGTGGCAGCTTAGTCAGAGCAAATCACAAACAGCTTGTTATCCGAAGAAGAATGTAGGATTGAAGATGGCTTCAAAGAGAGTTCTGGACCCACAGAAATCATTACAGTATGGCTTTCGATTTACTGCTCACATTATTAAAATGCAACAGGCTATTAATATTACAAAACAAATGTTGTGAACACAGGTGAATCAAAGAACCTTTTAGTCCATTTCCTGAGCTGTAAATAAAGACCTCCACTGCAACTTCAGAAGGAAATGTAAAGTGCAATGTATACATAATTTAATTAGGTCACTCAGAACCTGTAACAGCTACCACCAGAGGCTGTATAAATGAAAAATAAGAGCTTTGATAGGAAAGTGATCAACATCTAAAGAGACTGTCTTTGTTCTCTAAGGTGATACAATTAGATTTAGGTATTTTCTGGTAGATCTTTGTTGCAGAATACACTGATATAAATATAAAAATCTCACCTGGAATACTTTCTGGAAAAACTTTCTAACTCATTGACTGTATCCTTTTCTTTCAGTGCTTTAGACCAGTCAGTGTTATTCCCTCCTTTTACTCTGTCTGCATCCTGTTGATAGGTGACTATTTCAGCAGCATTAGATTAATGGTGCATCTTAAGATACCATGGTGAACCTTTACGACTTTCTATTTGATTTAAGTGAGTAACTACTTAAATAGTTAAATTACTTTAATTAAAGGCTTCCAAGTGGTCTATCTTCACCCAATTTATGCTGCACTTCAGTTAAGGAGAATAGCTGCTAAATTTGTTGCTGGCAGTCAAGAGCTTGGTTATACTGTTGGCTCTAGAGAAAGATTTTAAAGAAAATCTTTATATTCTAACTACAATAAACTTCTTTTGCAGTTTATTTGTATACGTTTGTTCTCTAGTTGTTTCAAGACACTCCAAAAGAATCCAATGCTGAGGTGAGTGTGTATATGTATCATGCCTTCAGCAATTGCGTGTAAGGTTAGATGCTGCTTAACATGAAAAGAAAGTATGAAGGCCATTCTATACAGTTTACAGTGGTTGTACAGCAGATAAAAATTTAGCTAATCCGGTATCTTAAGGGTGTAGTAAGCTTAATTAGATAAGGCTTACAAGGTACTCTAAGCTACCAAACTCATGACCTGAGTTTAGGCAAGGTTTCTTACTGTTTTAACATTAAAGAAAATCAGTCTAGTTATATTTAGCACTTATAGGTAAAAGAAAACAGGAGTCTAACTTCTGGTCTAACCCTTATTTGTAAAGGTGTCTGAGACAAAGAGCTAAATTTACCAGTTTCATTCTCTTGAATAAAATACCACAGTAATTTTCTCAAAAATCTGCATGTCATATAAGTTCTGACATAAAATAAACTTTACTTTTGATTTGGAGGGATTTGGTTATTGTTGTGAATTAACAAAATTATTATAATATAATGGTTTCTAGCATTCACAAACATTTAATGAGAAATTTAGAATTTAGACTTTTCAAAGTCTGACTAAACAATTCCTCATGTGATGCAGGTAACATGGGAGTTAATTTGCTATATTGTATATAAGGAAGGATGTATCACTCTCACTTTTTTCGCTGAAGATGTGCAAATTGAAACTCTCAATCTTCACAAAATTGCAAAAATGAATTACCTGAGGCCAGTGGGTAGCCTCCAGTTACCTTCTCTCCCATTACCACCAGCTGCTTTGGCTCATGCATCTGTATCAAGCAGAGTGGTCAAAGCAGTGCTCCTGCCTAAGGGACCCCTCATTCAGATCAGAACTTCCTCTACGTTTTTGCTAAAGCCTGTGCTCAGAGACCTCAGAGTATCTCATAACAGCAGATTCTGACAGCAAGTGCCTACAAATGGATTAAGTTGTTGCCTGAAATCAGGCTATAAAAGCAAGCCTGCTTAAAGGAAATGTTAATCCACCCGGCCCAAAATTATGTTTTTCAATAGCTTTTCACTTCTGGCATACTCACTGACAAAGGTGGAACACCTCCACTACTACAGGAATAAATAAATGAAAATTAAGGATGCTTTCTTGTCAGCAGCCAAATACTTCAGGGAGGTTACCATTCTCAGGGGCAGGACAGGGCAACTTTCAAGGGATGCAAATGGTGTGACCATGCCCAGGTCAGAAGTGACAACAGACAAGATAAGCCTCTTTCACATTGTGATCATCTAACAGAAAATATTGTGGTCACAAAAGAGACCTTCACCACACAGAAATAAATTTGAATTTAACAGAACCATTCACCTGACAAAGTCCAGGGAATTCCTTTTTCATATGACAATCTCATTAAAATACAGGCTGCCCTTATGTCAAGGTAGTTCACTGCTCTGAATTCTTGTTTACTAGGTAGTTTACTATTATGATTGCTATTATGAATTCAGGTACTCTCTTTCACTTTTGGTCTCATCCATACTATTTAGAGAAAGCTGAAATGATAAAATACATGTAAGTAAAAAATTACTCAATGGTATAAAAACTACTGCATATTTAGGAGACCAAACAAAGACAGAAAAAAAAATTCTATTGTAATCTGAACAATGTAGCTTTTGTTATCTCATACTGCCTTTTTTCTTTCCTTTTGTTGACTGACCTACTAATTTCCTGATTAAAAGCCCAACAATAGGCCTTCATTTGTATTGACTTCTCTAGAACATTTATGCCAACATCTTTACACAAAAGAGCAGTCAGACTGGCAGCTCCATGGGGCAGTGGCTCCTTTCTGGTCTGGCAAGTGAGACACTTTCCAACAAAGCTATGGGGTCTGAGTAAAAATAATGTTGTCATGTAAGTACAGCAGCAACAAACGGAAGGGATGCATTTGGGTAGGAGTAGCAATTCAGTCTGCCTAAGTACCAGCAGATTGCAAGCAGCACAAACAGCAAGCACAGAGACCTATCGAGACAGGATGCACTGATGTGTCAGACAGTCTGTCTCGGCTGGAAAGAGTGGACCTCATTTTGAAATTTGGAAATATTTTTCTATCAGAAGTTTTCAGCACTCCACTTTGGAGTCTAAACACATTTCAAAGAGAAACAAAAGAGTGGTAGAAAGTTCTCTGATTCTTTATCATTTATCGACATAGCAATCACATGCAATTCCTCTGATAAAGCACTTTTGGGATTTTTCTTACAGCTGATGTTTCTCATGGATGGTTTTCAGTGTAATTTGGTATCAATATGCATATTTTGCCAAAAATCTGATTGATGCCCTCTCAATAACTGGTACCAACAGATTTTTATATTCATTAAAGCAATAAACCTTCAATGTTTGCATGACGAAAAAAACCCTTTCCTTATTGTGAAGTCTACATCTTATTTCTTTAAGCAACATCACCTCATTAACCATAACACATTTTCTGAGAGACCTCAATTTCATCAGCTCAGAAGACAAAGTCCAGCTTGCAAATCCATTCAGAAAAAAGAAAAAGAAACATTAGTGAATACATCCTGTACCCATAGATCTGATGACTGATCACACATTTTCACACTGAGCCAAGCCTACAACACAAACAGCTGTCTTGGCAGAACACACAGTCTGCCCTCTAGCACAAACTGCTGGCATGCACATGCCAATAAAGTGTACATTAGCCTATCATGAAACTTCCATCTACTTCAAAGCAAAAAGGACTCCACCAAACATTTTTAACGATACTCAACTTTTCCTAAATGTACAGCTGTAAAGTGGAGGGCTCAAATGTGGCTTTATTGTAATTTATTTCAAGAATCTCTGTTGTCATTAAATTCAAGAGATTGTTATTGGAAATTTTCTTCACATTCTCTCTCTGAGGTGTTGACCTCAATTTAATTTAGACAATGAAGTATAACTAGCAAGAAAACAACTGGTGCTGCCTTTGCCTCGTGTGTTGTTCCTTTACTATCTAATTTGCAGAATGGGCATCAATGTGACAAAAATTGCACTGATGACAACCAAAACCTCACCACATAGCTACAGTTTCATAATGCTCTTCATCACAGCCACAGTCCCTCGAGAACAAACCATCCTCATCTTGCTGTAAAACTTCTGACTTTGTGCTTCCATTCATCTATCATGCCTGGAACAACACTCATGGGGCTGTGAGAGTCACGGGAAGCAATTTCTGCCCATACGCTATGTGTACTTGGCTCCTTTGATGGGAAAGTTAACCAAGTGTGCTCAGGAAAAAGTACAAACTGCAAAAGGGTGCCCTTCTCACCTAGAGGAAGGGTCAATGCAAAGGCAGCGGGAGATCAAGAAGTGCCTCAGAGTCCTGCAGAACTGCTGTAAACAGGTTTGAGTCAACCATGAGGGCTAAGGAAAAATGTACTGATTGTGGGAATGAAAGTGTAGCTACTGCACAAAACCATCATCATCATCATCTTGGCTCTGGCCAAGAGTGGGAAATATTTTGATCCTCTGATAAGGCTCAGACTTTGGGAGCTGCACTGTATTTTGTGTTTTCATAAACTGAAGCTTTCCTGACACCCTGGAGATCATTCTGACAGTGTGCAGTAAAAGACAGATACCCATGAAACAGAACAGTCTGTCATTTGGGGCAACAAACAACTTTTAGCACTTACATAGAAATTCTTGCTTAAAGATACTCAGATTTATTCTGACTTGCTAACAAAAAATATACAATAAACAGATTATGAGATTCCCATAAGTATGCAGATTTAAGGAATTATCAACCATGCCACTTAGCATTCAAAGTTTTGGTCATCTCTGGTTTTGTTTCAGCACATTTACTGATAAATTTAAAGGGCTTTTTAGTCAACATCTGCACTGAGAAAAGATAGGCCTATCTGAACAGCTCTATCCTCCTGTATAGAGACCCATGAAGAACAACACTACCATGGCCTCTTTCTCAATGACATATTTCTTCAGGAAAAGGTCTTAGCTAAAGCAGCACCTAAACCCTTAGTGATTATTGTAAATAATCTTTGAAGTGCATTTATGTATAATTGTCATGTTCACACTGAAGTGCACAATAACATTAGCAGCTCTCTAAAATTCAGCATACTTCGAAAATATTATCTGCTGAATCTTTTCATGACCAAGTTTCAAGTTCTACTTATCTACTCTGTATTTCCTTACCTTAGCTTGCTTAAACACTGTTTTCTACTGCTGGTTGGACACTCCAGGTAATAAGACACCTCTTGGACATAGCCAAACAATACATTATAACTTCAGGTGTTTTCCGTTGTTGATTCTAAAATTTAAAATTTAATAGACATGTGAGATTCATGTCTAAAGTATGATTTTGATTGGACCCAAAACCCACTTAGAAATAAGCCTTTATAAAATGCTTACACCCTGCTTAAAAGACAGGTACATCTTGAAGAGGAACAAAGTACAAATAAAGGGAAAAATCAGGGAGCCACTTCTCAAAAGGATTAAAATATAAAAATACTCTGTGCTACTGTAATATGAAACTTTAGTGATTCAATGTAATAAGCAGAATTGAAGGAGTTTCTTTTTGTTATGAAGAATGTTTATATGAAGAGCAAAACACAAAAGAAAAAGCAACAGCTAAAGAATACTTGATGGGCATTTAAATCTTCTATTAATATGCAAATTTTGTGCTTTAGGACTCCAGGAAAAGATTTTTTTTTCATAGGTTATTTGAAAAGTGTCTTACTCTCCCAGAGGTGCTTCTTGTAGGAATCCAAGTGAAACACTGTATTTATGGTAATTCCCCAGATACTCCCCTATGCACCATTTTCTTTTTGAAATTATATGGAGTTTACTGAACCACATTTGTAAAACATTCCACAGCTGATTTAATTCTAAAGATCTCCTTTAATAGGGCTGAATCCCCTGTTTATCTGTGTCATGTGAGGATGATGAGAAAATCATCTTCAACTGCAAAGGAAGAAATAAAAGTCTGTATGAAAATTTGAATAAGAGTTTCTGATCAAAAAATTTGTAATTTTATGTTCATAATCAACTTTAGTCATATATATGTCCCTGGAAATAAGCAAAAAATATTTTCCTTTTATGCCACTCCTCAGAGCAAAAGCCATTTTACTGCTGGAATAGCACCCTTATTTGAACATATTCAAAAGTGCATTTCCTGATTTCCTTTAGACCAAGTCATAAGCACTACTTTCAAAGTGAAAATTGAAAAATAATAATTAAAAAATCTTGCTTGCTGCTATCAAAAAAGAAACGAGAGGTTTTTGGGTGGTTTTGGTTTTGTTTTGTTTTGCCATGAAGTTAACCATGTTCCCTCTCTATTTTTCATGTAAAAATGACAGAGCAAGACAGTGCGTTGAAGTCTTTCTCTTACAAGAATTCCTCACCTTCTGTGGTTTTAGTCATGACTAAGGAAACAAGGTTAAACTCTAAAAATTGTCCATGGAATTCAGAATTTTCATGGAGTCCAAAACATTTTTGTCTTATTATTTGAAAGTCTGTAATGATTTGATTTCACTTTTCACTGTGAATCCTCTTTGGTCCCACATGAACGCCTTCTTGTTCAGATCCCTCATGGAATGACAGCTTTAACTGTGGGTTTCTTTTGACTCCTATGGATTTGGGAGTAGCTCCATCATTGTGAAATGCAATGTTTCTGTACAGATATAAAGCTGTTGAGGGAGGGAGAGTTATGCACTGGAATCCCATTAAGAGATAGTATTATATTACCTTTTCACTGGCACAATATGGAAAATAAAACAGGTCACCAAAACATGACTAACTAAGAAAAAAGACAGACTTTCATAAGATTACAGAAAAGTGTTAGAGGCAAATTTATTTTGTTTTAATATATTCCACTAATATTTGCTCTTCTCTTTTATAGAGAAGACATAAATTGTATACCTCTAATTGAGCTGACAGGTTTGAGGTCATTATTCAGTATAAGAACATGGCACAAGAATTCAAATTTAAAAAGCAATGTAGATTTTTTCCCTCTGAAATACATATATGAATCACATACAATTATGTTTCATGTTACACAAGGTATATGACAAGTAACAGTAAAGAGAGAAAAGTCAACAAACAACACATGAATGTGCTGCAGGAAGTGAGTAAGTGTTTCTCAAGAGCATGTGTACAATGTGAAATGCTGCATCCAGGGCCAGGTACTGCAACATTCATTTGTTGTGAAATCTTCCCAGAGCTTTTCCTGCTTCAGCCACCCAGAGGGGAGATGACACAGTTCTAGACACCATTCTGCCTTTGGAGAAAAGAAGTGGCAGGTTTTTGGCAAAAAGATGAGGCAGGACAGGCAGTGCAAATGCAGGATTATGTAAGCTAAGAGCCACAGATGCTGGAGAAGAGTAGCTTCAATGGTGACAGTAGCTGTTGGGATTTTTTTCCCCCTAAAGACATAGTTTTAACTAAACAAAAAACAAACAAAAAGAGAGAGAGAGAAAGAAAACAAAAAATATGTGGCCACAATCAAACAGTTTGTTGGCATTAATTTTTTGAATCAATGTAATCTGACTAGACATCAGTAAACACAGTGAATGCCATACCCTGAAGGGAAGGATTTAAATAGAAAGCACAAAAATGGACAAGAAGAGGGGGATATAGTAGACCAAGTGATCACAGCCAGTAGTTGCACTGACAGCACATAATCTACTGTCAGCTCCATTCATTTATGGGTCCACTTTGGTTAGCATCCAGAGGTCCCATTGGAAAGGCTTGGCATGCCTTGCAACCTAGCATTGTTGTGAAGCAATTTTCTCACCACTTTGTCCTCCTCAGTGATGCTCAAACTGGAAAAAATGCTTCCAACGCTCATATGTGTTTTCAAAACTGTTGCAGTGGGGATAGTGTCCCCAGCTGGATGAAGGCTGAAGTGGCCTTATGTCTGCGTGAGAACAAACCTACCTTGGCTTTTTTTCCTGGTGCCTTACCAACAGTCCTCAATGAGTAATTAATTGAATCATGCACACCTGTAACTTCAGTGGTCACATTCAGCTACAGTGCTTGTCACTTCCCACCCAAGGGCTTCCTGTCTCCAAAGCAGGAGGAGCTAAGCTGCACATAGTCCATATCTTAAGCTGTTACTGTCAGTATTTGTTATGTTTAACTAATTTGGGCACAGTTTCTGACTGAAAATACAGTGATTTGTTAAGTCTAGGACTTAGAGGTTGCTGAGGGGGGACAACCTGTGGGAAAATTAACAGGACAGACTGTGAGGTTATGTGACAAAAGCTGGTTTCTGTAGCCTCAAGTAGCACAGAGACAATGGCCAGAGAGGGATCTCCAGCAATGTCCTGCCAGGTCAATCCCAGGTGCATCTGCATGGAAGTGATCAGTTCCTTCAATATCTGCACAAGCCCAGAGGAGTGCAGAGATACAAATGGCAACCCAAAGTTCCCAGAATGAAGGATGGACACCCTGGCCAGACTCCTCCCATAACTGTTCCAGGAGAGAAACTCAGTCATGGGTGGACAAGGAGAGACCCAAAGCACCTCAGGACAAGGCAGCGAGTAAGACAATCTGTACCAGCGTGTTGGTTTTGCACAGCCTGGTTTTTGGTGGAGGGCAGTGGGGAGGGCACAGAGGTGGCTTCTGTGAGAAGCTGCCAGAAGCTTCCACCATGTCCAGCACAGCCAATCTCTGATGGCTCTGAAGATGGAAATGCTGCTGGCCAAGGCTGGGCCAATGACAGAGG